>MU767235.1:8860-28303 GCA_026770625.1 Nicotiana glauca
ACCCCTTCTTGACCATACGCCGAGCCTTCACATAAGAGATAACACTACAGGTGGGATGACCAGGAGTCCCTCTCCACTCTAAACGAGGTAAATCCGGCAAAGCTAAGGTTACAATCTTGGCATGACAGTCCAAGATAACGTGATAAGGTGATAACCAGTCCATCCCCAATATTACATCGAAATCAACCATGTCCAGAAGAAGCAAATCTACATACATCTCAAGAACTCCAACTATACATGAACGATGGGCTCTATATACCATAATAGAATCACCCACCGGGGTAGACACATAAACAGGAGCACTCAAAAAATCACTAGGCATGACCAGATACGGTGTAAAATAAGATGAAACATAGGAGTATGTAGACCCTGGATCAAATAAAACTGAAGCGTTTCTGCTACAAACCAGAACAGTACCTGTGATAACTGCATTGGAAGCCTCAACCTCAGTCTTGGCTGGTAGAGCATAACATCGGGGTTGGGCCCCACTACCCTGAACCACATCTCTGGGATGGCCTTCTGCTGGCTGGCCTCTACCTCTAGCGGCCTGAGCTCCACTTCTAATACCTCTACCTCCACCTCTAGCACCTCTACCCCCACCTTTAGCTGGCTGGGCAAGCTGTGGAACACTTGGTACCTGAACCATGGCACGGGAACCCTGATGCTGAGAGCTACTTAGTGCTCGAGGGAAAAACCTAGCAGTGTGACCCATATCACCACAAGTGTAACAAGCCATCAGCTGCTGAGACTGCTGGCCCTAACGACCTGAATGACCACCCCGAAAACTATGAAGTGGCGGTGCACTGATAGGAGCTGGTGGTGTACTGTAGGACTGCTGATCAGAATACTGCATATGAGAACCATGACTACCTGAAGCACCATAAGAAACCTGAAGTGTTGACTGATAAGGCCTAGGAGGATGTCTTCTGCCATACAAATCTCTGCCTCCAAACGAGGCACCACTAAATCTGCCTGAATGACGAGGCCTCTTGTATAAACCATGACCACCTCCCTGCGACAGAACCATCTACACTCTCCTGGCCACATTGGTCGCCTCTTGGAAAGAAATCTCACTCCTAGTCTCCCTAGCCATCGGAAGTCGAATCGGCTGAATAAGCCCCTCAATGAACCTCCTCACCCTCTCCCTCTCTCTCTCTTGGTGGGAAGTATGATAAGAGCATGACAAGCCAAGTCAATGAATCTGGTCTCGTACAGAGTAATAGCCATAAAACCCTGCTGGAGATGCTCAAACTGCCTTCGATAGGCCTCTCTCTGAGTGATAGGGAGAAACTTCTCCAGAAATAGCAAAGTAAACTACTCCCAAGTCAAAGCTGGTGATCCGGTTGGTTTAGCCAAGCAATAATATCTCCACCAAGTCTTGGCGGATCCAGACAAGCGAAAAGTAACAAAATCAACCCCATTGGTCTCCACTAACCCCATGTTCCTGAGAACCTCATGACAGCTATCTAGATAGTCCTGGGGATCCTCAGAAGATGCACTGCTGAACGTAGTAGTTAAGAGCTTGGTGAACCTATCCAATCTCCACAAAGCATCGACAGACATATCTTCTCTATCACCAATCAGGGATACCCCACCCGGCTGAACTGCTCCAACTATCTGAGTTGCTGGAGTCTGAAACTGGGAAGCTACCTACTCCAGAGTGCGAGTAGCAGGAGTTTGGGCTCCTCCTCCGGCCTGAGAGATGGCTGGTGCTACAAGAAGCAAGCCTGATCAGGTGACACTCTCCATAAGGCCCACTAGATGGACCAGAGCATCTTGGAGTAATGGGGTAGTAATAAACCTCTCTGGGACCTGAGCTGGGCCCACCAGAACTGATGGGGCCGGAACCTCATCATCAAAGTCAACCTGAGGCTCCGCTGCTGGTGCTGCTGCTCTAGGCTGAGCTCTGCCCCCACCTCGGGCTCTAGCATAGCCTCGGCCTCGGCCTCGCCCTCTGTCACTCGTGGGAGCTACAGCTGGGGGCTCAGGCTGCTGATCAGTTTATGAGGAAGCGCGTGTTTTTGGTATCAGCGAGAGAACAAAATAGAAATTCAATCATCATTGAGAAACCAAACCGCACGACAGGAAAGAATAGATATGAAATTTTCCTAACTCTATAGCCTATAGGGGATAAATACAGACATCTCCGTACCGATCCCTTAGACTCTACTAAGCTTGTCTGTGAACTGTGAGACCCATGTAACCTAGAGCTCTGATACCAACTTGTCATGACCCAGGTTTCCCACCCTTAGGAGTCATGATAACGCCTACTAATCTGAGCAAGGCAACCCAAATATTTAACAAAATTACCTTTTTACCCATTTTATACTCTTTAACAATTAAAAAGCAATAACGTGAAAATAACGAAAAATTTAAAATAAGCGGAAGAAAAGCAATAAAATATCTGAACATGTATCCAAAACAACTGTTTGAACCTTAACTACCAAGAACTGGTGTCACAGTTTCACAGACGATCTAAGATTTACTACATACAAAGTCTGAAAAATAAACGATACACTGTTTCTGAATTAAGGAAATAAAACATGAATAAAGGGATAGAGGGAGATGCCAGGGCATGCGGACGCCAGTAGGTCTACCTTGGATTTCCACGTGGACTGAAGGTAGCCACCCAATCTAGGTCCAAAAGCTGCTCCGGGATCTGCACATAGTGCAGAATGTAGTATCAGCACAATCGACCCCATGTGCTGGTAAGTGCCCAGCCTAACCTCGGCGAAGTAGTGACGAGACTAGGACCAAACTACCAAATAATCCTGTGCAATTAAACTATATACAACAAAAAAAGAACAGTAAAGTACAGTCAAGTATGTGAGGGGTAACATGCTGCGGGGGAACATCAATTTAGAATAGAAAGACAACGGGAAATGAAAGAAACAACATATCTCAAATATCAACAAAAGATCCGAAATCAATAAGTGCACGACATCACCCTTCGTGCTTTTACTCTCGTCCTCACCAAGCTATCAATTAATGAAAATGTGCATCGCATCACCCTTCTTGCTTTTACTCTTGTTCTCACCATATAATCAATATAATCGATACTAAATGGTTCATCGTAAGACATGACATCACCCTTCCTGCTTTGTACTATTTCCTTAAAAATCGTGCACGGCATCACCCTTCGTGCTTTAACACTCTCTTACCAAAACAATACACGGCGTCACCCTTCATGCTTTAACTCTCTTCCTCACCCAAAAAACAATCACAAATAATAGGGCAAAGAAATGAATGAAATTACAATAAGAATCCCGGCAAGGGAACAATAGTTCAACAATCAAGTCCTGACAAGGGACAACATCAAAACAACAACTATATCCTGGCAAGGGAGTCAATGTAGTGATTATTTTATCTTTTTCTCTTTTACTTCACAACTCACTTTACAACTTGATCCAATGCTTTAAAGGTTTCAATTACCACTTATACTTTCATAATTCATTATACAACTTGAGCCACCACTCCTCAATGATCAAACATCACAATTACTTCCACGAACGTTTCCCAACAAATAGAAATCATCACCAAAGTGGGAATAATACGACGATGTCATGATAATCACACTATAAGATTCACAGGCATGCTAGACACCAATGCATAGATACTCGTCACCATGCCTATACGTCGAATTCAACAATTACCACATAGAAAATAGGACTTGACTCCTAATCCCTCAAGCTAAGGTTAGACCAAGCACTTACCTCGATGCCACGAACACAATTAACGTCTCAACTATTGCTTTACCCCTTGATTCCACCACTAATTTGCTCGTATCTAGTCACAAGTTACTTAATTACATCACTAAACGCTAAATGAATCAATTCCAATGCATGAAAATAAGTTTTCCAATGTTTTACCCAAAAAGTCAAAAATCTCCCTTGGGCCCACATAGTCAAAACCCGAGGTTCGAACCAAAACCCGATTACCCATTCCCCCACGAACCCAAATATATGATTTGGTTTGAAATCAGACCTCAAATCGAGGTCCGAATCCCCAAATTTTGAAAAACCTAGGTTCTACCCAAAACACCCAATTTTCCCCATGAAAATCATTGATTTTGAGTTGAAATCATGTTAAAAGATGTTAAAGATTGAAGAAAACTAGTTAAAAATGACTTACAATTGATTTGGAGAAGAAGATGCCTTTGAAAAATCCCCCTAGAGTGTTTATGTTTTGAGAAGATATGAAAATGGGTTAAAAATTCGTCTAAGTGTGATTTTACATGTCTCTGATGTTGCAATTATGACCAGAGTTCGCAATTGCGAACCCTTCAGAAAATTGGACTTTCGCATTTGCGACAAGGCTCAACTTCTGGTCACGTTCGCAATTGCGATAGACCTCTTGCATTTGCGAGATGGGAATTGCGAACAAGATGTCGCATTTGCGACGACTGGCTACCAACTGGGGGGATCACATTTGCGAGGTAGGCTGGCCTAGGCTAGTTTCGCATTTGCGACAAAGCCATCGCAAATGCAAACTCGCATTTGAGAGCCAGGCTTCGCATTGGCGAAGCCTGCAGGCCTGCAATGCAATAGCTGAAATCTGGAATTTTCCAAGTTCAAAATCCACCCTGTGGCCTATCCAAAACTCACCCAAGCCCTCGGAGCTCTAAAACAAACATGCACACCAACCTAAAAATATCATATGGACTCGCTCGTGCATTCAAATCACTAAAATAACATCAACAACTATAAATTTAACATCAAAATCATGAAATTTCTCAATAACTTCAAATTTTCCAATTTTCTCAAATTCGATCCGATTCACGTCTTTTCAAGTCCGTTTCTTACCAAATCTCACAGACTTATCTTAAATCATATATAAGACTTGTAACAGGTGCCGGAACTAAATAAGGGCCCAATACCATCAAGTGTTAATCATATTTCATTTTCAAAACTCATAATAATTTCAGAAAATAATTTTCTTTAAAAATTTATTTCTCGGGCTTGGGACATCAAAATTTGATTCCGGGCACATGCCCATGTCCCATATTTTCCTACGGACCCTCTGGGACCATCAAATCATTGTTCCGGATCCGTTTATCCAAAATATTGATCGAAATCAACTTAATTCATTTTAAAGTCAAAATTTACCATTTTTCACAGATTTTCACATATAGGCTTTCCGACTACGCGTCCGTACTGCGCACGCAAATTGAGGTGATATAAAAAGAGATTTTTAAGGCCTCGGAATACAAAATTTACTTTTAAAATAAGTGATGACCTTTTGGGTCATCACACTTTTATTGACGATTGCACTCAATAATGTTATGCTTATTTGCTTAGTAGTAAGGATGAAGCAACTGAAGCATTTAAGCAATACAAGAATGAAGTGGAGAATCAATTGAATAAACAGATAAAATGATTAGAAGTTATAGAGGTGGAGAATATAAATCTCCGTTTGCAGAAATATGTTCGGAATATGGAATTACACATCAAACTATTGTACCTTACACACCTCAATACAACGGAATTGCGGAAAGGAAAAATCGGACATTAAAGAAAATGAAGAATTCTTTATTAATAAGTTCTAGATTACCGCATAGTTTGTGGGGGAAAGTTATTCTTACAGCTAACCGAATACTCAATAGAGTACCCCACAACAAAAAGCAATCTATTCCATATGAAAAATGGAAAGGAAGAAAATCCAACTTGAAATATTTCAAAGTGTGGAGGTGTCTAGCAAAGGTACAAGTTCCTTTACCTAAAAGGGTTAAAATCAGAACAAAAATAGTAGATTACATTTTTATTGGATACGCTACAAATAGTAAAACATGTCGATTTTTGGTTCATAAATCCGATAATCTCGAGATTTATGTTAATACGGTAGTAGAATCAGATAATGCTGAATTTTTTAAAAGCATCTATCTGTATGAAACTGAATGCGAGTCATTAAGTGAAAGACCTAAACGACCTCGGGAATAACCAAAGGAAAATACTCCAAGTAGAAGATCCAAGACATAGCAAATGTCAAAGAACAGCTACTTCCTTTGAACCAGATTTTGTGACATTCTTGTTTTAAAATGAGCCTAAAACTTTTAAAGAAGCTATGTCGTCTTCTGATTCAATATTTTGGAAAGAGGCAGTCAATAGTGAGATTTAATCAATTTTGGATAACCATACATGAGAATTGGTTGATCTTCCTCGGGGAAATAAGCCGTTAGGTTTGAAATGGATCTTTAAACGAAAAATTAAAGTTGATGGCACTTATTGACAAATATAAGGAAAGACATGTTGTCAAAGGTTATAAACAAAAGGAAGGCCTTCATTATTTTGACACTTACTCGCCGGTAACAAGGATAACATCTATTAGGATGTTAGTGGCACTAGCGGCCATGTATGGTCTTGAAATCCATCAAATGGATGTTAAAATAACTTTCTTGAATGGAAAATTAGAGGAAGAGATTTACATGAAACAACCTGAGGGTTTTGTGGTTCCTGGTAGTGTGCAAACTTGTTAAGTTGCTTTATGGACTTAAACAAGCACCCAAACAATGGCATGCAAAATTTGACCAAACAATGTTGGCAAGTGGATTTAAAATCAACGAGTGTGACAAGTGTGTTTACATTAAAAACACTCCAGGTCATGAAGTCATTATTTGTTTAGATGTTGAACGACATGTTGATAATGAGCAAAAATATGGCAGATATAAATGCTACAGAGCGCATGTTGGCTAGCAAATTCGACAAGAAAGACTTAAGAGTTACTGATGTGATTTTAGGAATCAGAATTCACAAGGCTCCACAATGTCTAGCATTATCACAGTCTCACTACATTGAAAAGGTACTTGACAAGTTCTAGTATTTGGATTTCAAAATTGCCAAGTGCAACGACCCGACCGGTTGTTTTGAGCTTTTGCACTTTGATCGCTGGTTCTCGGGAATGACTTTACCCGTGTAATGTATTATGACTGATGTAGACCGTTGGTTTTGAGTTTTCAGGAAAATCGGGATGAATTTGAAAGAAGAGTCTCAGTTGAAAGCTTTGAATTTGAAATATTTGACAAAGAGTTGACTTACTTGTATTCGAGCTCGGATCAGAGTTTTTGTGATTTGGTGAGCTTTTTCGGGTGATTTATGACTTAGGAGCGCGATTGAAATGCATATTGGAAGTCCGTGGAAGGATTTGCCTTGAATTGGCAAAGTTAGTATTTTGGCGAATTTTGGTTGATAGGAGAGATTTTTATCCGAGGGTCAAAATGAAATTCTGAGAGTTGCAGTAGCTTTGTTAGGTTATTTGGGATGTGTGTGCAAAATTTCAGGTCATTCAGAGATGATTTGGTTAAGTTTTTGATCGAATGCATGTTTCGGAAGTTTTTGGAAAGCTTAGGCTTGAATTCGACGAGAATTGATAATTTTAGTGTTGTTTGAGGTGTTTTAATGATCAGAACAAGTTTGAAATATGTTTTAGGATGGGTTGACACTTTTGGTTGACGTCCCGGGGGCCTCGGGTGAGTTTCGGGTGGTCAATCAGACCAATTTTGGCACTTGAGAGTTGCAGGTTTTTCAGTTCTTATGTTGCAGAAACTTTGGCCTTCGCGATCGCGGGGGTGATGTCGCGATCGCATAGGAGAAATTTGGGATGCTTGAGATTTGTTCTTCACTTTTATGTTTGGGCATTCACGATCTCAGAGAGTCTGAGGGTGAAGCTTCGCAATTGCATTCAGTTGTTCACGATCATGTATAAGGTTTCGGAGTCTAGGTAAGTTCTTCTTCGTGTTCGCAAAGTATGGAACGCGTTCGCATAGTTATGAAGGTTGGACCTTCGTGTTCGTAAGGGCTTCCTCGTGTTCGCATAGCACATTTTTTAGGAAGCTTGGGAATTGCTCTTTGTGATCGCATGCATGAGGCCGCGATCGCATAGAAGAAAATTGGACCTGGGTAGAATAGCTTTTAAAAATTTTCCTCTGCGGGTCTAAGCCATTTTTCCACCATTGTTGGACATCTTGAGAGTTATTTGGGAGAAATTGAAGAGGGTTTCGAAGAGGATTTATTGGAGGTGAGTTCTATGAACCGAAATCATGATTTTATTGTGAAATTTACCTAGAAATTCATGGGAATCTAACTAAAAATGGAAGAATTAGGGCTTGAGTTTTGAGGTTTTTAAATTGGAATTTGAAGGGCCATTCGAGGTCGGATTTAAGAGTTTTTGATATATATAGACTCGTGGAGAGATAAGGAATCCGTTGATGTAAAAATTTTTGAATTTCGAGAAGTGGGCCCGGGGCTCGGGTTTTGGTAATTTTGGGATTTGTGCCTGTTATTGATTGTTTTCGATTGGGTTTTGTTCCCTTAGCATATTGTGACATATTCATTGTGGTTTTGGTTAGATTCGACGTGCATAAAAGGCCGATTTGAGGGGCAAAGGCGTCGCGAGCTTGAGATTTCACCGGTTCGAGGTGAGTAATGATTGTAAATGATATCATGAGGGTTTGAATCCCCGAATTGCACACTGTAGTGCTATATTTAGGTGACTTGCATGCCGGATAGTGAGCGTGGGGTAGAGAACCGTTGGAGATTGTGACACGGTCCATCCCGATTGATGATTTTACCGCGTATTTGACATAAACTTATTTGTTATTAACA
Source organism: Nicotiana glauca (assembly GCA_026770625.1). Lineage (NCBI taxonomy): Eukaryota > Viridiplantae > Streptophyta > Magnoliopsida > Solanales > Solanaceae > Nicotiana > Nicotiana glauca. Next base: position 17,458 of record MU767235.1, read on the forward strand.
TGATTTGGGATGATTGCCCTATTTGGGCTTTGTGCCAATTATTTCAACCCTTCGGGGATTTTATCATTGTTTTGACGTATTATTTGAACTCAGTCCTGTTGAAATCTACTGTTTTACAACTCATCCAATTTTACTCAGGTTTGAAACTTAAATGATATTTTGGGCTGAGAACTACTGTTTTACAAATGCCCGGGGGGATTGTGATGATTTTCAGACTGAGTGAGGCCGAGGGCCATATGTGAGGATATGCTGAGTGATATGAGGCCGAGGGCTTGAGATACTTTATGTGCCACGAGGTGGCTTGAGTGACGTGAGGAGGCTTTCAGGCCTTGTGAGTGATGTGAGGAGGCTTTCAGGATTTATGAGTGATATGAAGAGGCTTTCAGGCCTTAAGAGTGATGTGAGGAGGCTTTCAGGCCTTATTTTATATGCCACGAGGTGGCTTGATATTGCGCTTGGGCCGTAAGGGGCCCCTCCCGGAGTGTGCACACCCCTAGTGAGCGACGTCGACGATATATGGATCGGGCTGCACACCGCAGCGAGATATGGATCGGGCTGCACGCCGCAGCAGTTACTATATGATACTATTCCGATAGTGATCTGAGAGAGAGAGCCCGAGGGGATGGTATTGTTTTGAGATATTGCCCGAGGGGCGAACTTTTATGTGCTCATCTTGCATATTTACTTGCCTTTTTACCTGTTATACTGTGATATTTGTGCCCGAGGGGCGGATTTTCTGTGCTTATCAGCGCTAATTGTTTTGAAATCATTTCGTAACTGTTGGAAAGATCATTTTAAAAAGAGATTTACACTGAGCCAAGTGATTTCCAAATATTTCACAGCTTTACTATTTTCTCAAAGGATTGTACCCTACTTCTATACTACATGTTGGTTGCTTTACATGATTTCTTACTGCTCAGTTGTTATTTACCTTTATTACTCACTTAGTTGGAGTACTCACTTTATTCCCTGTACCTCGTGTGCAGATGCAGGTATCTATTCACCCGGTAGCGGGTTTTGGGGCCGATCAGAGGCAGAGTTATATAAGTAAGGAGGTGACTGTCAGCGTTCGCGACACCATGTTTCTCTCTTTTGTTGATTATTCCGATTTTGTACATTTTAGACCCTGTAGTAGATTTATATTCTGATAGATGCTCGTGACTTGTGACACCCTGATTAGGGCTGTGTTGGGTTGGTTTTTCACTATTAACTACTATTAAGTCATATTTATGCTGTTTATTCATGTGTAACTATTTTTTTAAAGGTCGAGTTGGGTTAGTTGGCTGACCTCGTCTTCACGAGAGGCGCCATCACGACCAGTGCAGGGTTTGGGTCGTGACACCAAGACTTGCACTTCAAAGAATGAAGGTGAAAGTGACTTACAACTGGACTATGTAAGAGTATTGGGAAGTTTGATATATATTATGAATTGTACGCGACCACATATAGCATGTGCTATTAGCAAACTGAGTCGGTTTACAATTAATCCAATCAAATACATTGGATGGCAATGAAACGAGTTTTGGGGTATCCGAAACATACCCAAAATTATGCTTTGCATCATAACAAATATCCCTCCGTGATCGAGGCATATAGTGATGCAAATTAGATCACCGGATCATCTGAAGTTAAATCCACAAGTGGATATGTTTTCACAATTGGGGGTGGAGCAGTGTCTTGAAAACCATCCGAACGAACATGCATCACCCGTTCTACAGTGGAATCTGAATTCATAGCTTTAGATAAGGCCGGTGAAGAAGCTGAATGGCTCTAGAATTTCTTGGAAGTTATTATATTTTGGCCCAAACCTTTGACACCTATTTGTATACATTATGTTAGTCAAGCGGCAATAGGTAGGGCAGGGAGCGTTATGTATAACGAAAAATATCGTCATATATGACGGAGACACAATACTGTTAGACAACTACTCTCTAGTGGTGTTATAATAATTGACTACTTAAAGTCAAGAATAGCGTGCTAAATCCATTTACAAAAATCCTATCTAGAGAGGCAGTTGAAAGATCATCAAAGGGAATGGGGTTAAGGCCTATGACAAGTTATCATGGCGGTAACTCTCCCTAGTAGACTGGAGATCCCAAGAGATAGGTTCAAAGAGATCAACAAAGTTATGAATGACGGTTAAATATTATCAAATAACTCAACTCATTCTTGTGATGAAGACAATGTTCAAAAATGTGGTAAAGCATTAAGGCTTTTTGATGAGTCAATAAAGCTTAAAGCTTTTTAATGATTTGCTAAGTCTGGCAGAATATGACCAGATAGTGAGTCTTTAGGATTACACGTTTAGGAATCACCTATGTGACTGTGAAGTGTAAGCCGCTTTAAGGGGAATGAAAGTAAATGCCCATTCTCTAAGCACTCATGAAACTAGGCGGTGTTCATGGCTGAAACGAACACAACCGTGAGAACCATAAATGGTTAAGGATTGATTGTGTGACTTACGTTGTCTAGGTATACAACAAAGCTTGACGGTTCAAAGATATCAAATCTACCGATTGACCGAGTATATCCGATATAAGTTTACTACGAAAAGTTCGATGAGAAATCTACTTATCTAGATGCAATTAATTCTTGCATGTGAAACACACCCACGTACGTGCATTCCTTTAAGTTTATAGCCATTACCCATTCATGTGGGGGATTGTTGGATTTTTGTTATTAATAACAAAATAGTTGTGAATGGAAAATGGTGGGAAAAGAAATGGAGGAAAGTAAAATTTTGAATGAGTTCACTTAACTAATGCACTTTGTCCCTCATTGGTAGAAGGAAAGAAAATCTTTGTGTATATATAGAAAAACTCATCTTTTAGCTCTTAATAATTTAGGAAGAAGGCTAGCCTTGTACCGTCGTCGTCGTCGTCGTCGCTTAGTCGGCTCGGCTTCGGCTTCGGATTGGAATTTGAATTTGGATTTGGTCAACAATTGATTGATTAATATTTTTCGACAAAATTCTTTTCAAATTTTTAATTAATTAATTAATTAATTAAATTAATAACAAAAATTCAATTCGAATACCCCGCGGCCCGGTCCGATCTGGTCCTTTTTTTTCCAGATTATTTTAAATTCGTTTGTTTTTTCCGCAATATTTTCTCACCTGTTTCAACAGCTGTGGCTATTTAGAAATAGTGTCAAACATGTTCCAACATCTATGTCTGTTCTTCTTCTTCTTCTTCTTCTTCTTCTTCTTCTTCTTCTTCTTCTTCTTCTTCTTCTTCTTCTTCTTCTTCTTCTTCTGCATATAAAAATTCTAGTATGTTTTACAGTCTTCGAATGGTTCGTTGTTCATTGCGTTTTTGGTATCAACACAGTTCTATCCTGAGGCGATATATTCCAGAACCTCGAGTACTTGAGGGGAATAATTTTTTTAAGGACACATTGTGTATTCAGTGGGTTCGATTTTTTTATACTATTTTCAGAATTTATTTTGAAGATCCTATACTGTTTTCAGAATTTATTTTGACTTTCTATTTCTACTAACTTTCTGTTTATGCTTTTTAGAATATTTATTGTTTTATTAATTTTAGAGCAACACAGTTTTGATAACACAAAATATATTATGCTTCTCCCAAAACATCAAATTCATAAAAGGTCATCACCTTTAAGCAAAATTTAATAATTTTTTCAGCTTTGTCTCTGTCACACCTCCTTTTTCCGAAGAAAGCTTTTATCGGCTTTTACTACACCCCGGGAAGGGATATGGTAATAAAGGAGTTTTTCCAATTTAAGGACAATCGAAACAGGATTTATTTTTTATTTAAGATTCAGAGTCGCCACTTGGGAGATTTTTGGTGTCCCAAGTCACCGGTTTGAATCCCGAATCGAGGAAGGGTTTGACTCTGTTTAATAGTCGCGAACTAGAAATCCGGGTAAGGAATTCTGTTAACCCGAAAGAAGGTGTTAGGCACTCCCGAATTCCGTGGTTATAGCACGGTCGCTCAACTGTTATATTTGGCTAAAATAAATTTTTATACATGTTATCCTATTTGTGCAATTTTAGAATGAATTACCACTTTTTGTCAAATTATTTTATTTTTGAGAAAGTGAACGTCGTTTAAAGAAATGTTTTCAGATCACGTCACATGAATGCACCCGGATCCTCGACATATTCTCATTCGACGTTTTCGGATTTGGATTTGGGTTGCATGAAATGCACACCCGTATTAGGAAAGTAATATTATTAAAAATCGCGCCTAAAACGGCTAACGTGTTGTTATCTTTTGGGAAGGCCGTGAAATTCGCTAAACGGCCTATCCCGAATACTAAGTATTTTAGTAAGTAATTAATGAGGGCCTAGCAATTGTATATTTTGATTTGGCGAGGCTCATCCCATTTTATTTTAGTAAAGGCCAAGCATAGAGTAACTATGTTTTTCTATTCTTTCGTCTCTAAAGGTCAATTTATTCATGAGTATAAATTCGAACTCCGAATTCAAGTCCGAACTCAAACAAAAGGAACGTCCATAAGGACGACGTCACACCAGACGTCCTGCTTTAACTTCCCTAGCCCCAACTGATCTACCATCTCTGTGGACGCTATCTTATCCAAACTCCCAGCATCAATGATTATCTTTGCACTGGCCAATTCCGACATAGATTTTGAATACCTTTTAGCTTGAGTCCGTTACCTAATTAAGAATCCAATTTTATATTCACAAATTAATCTCCTGTATTCCTAATTAATTACTTTATTATATTTTTAATTTTTTAAGCCTTATTCAAACTACAATGACATCTTGAGGCTTGAAATCTTGTAACTTACACATTTAACCATTTGAGCCCAATGCATCAGCTAGGCCCATGACTGAAAGGACCAAGCCGAGGAAGCTTTAATTTGCCCATGAAAAATATATAATTAATTGAAACTAGTTGATCTTTAACTATGAATTTGGTAGAGGAGAATTCAATCAGAACCTACTTAAATTTGCCAATCAATTAGTCGAGTAAAACAAACTATATCTATAATCATTTTAATCCTTTATCAAGTTTAATGTAATAGAAACCCGAAATAACTTGATCAAATTCTCATATAACTTTGTTTTATAACCTTTTATTATTATTTTAAAATCTAAGTAATCACTTGCTTATACTAACACTAACAGAATCCATGTTATCATTATATACTAGTGGAATCAACAGCTTAGCAATTATTAAACGAGTTCAAGCAAACAGTCTATAGCCTGCCTAATTTAAATCAACAATTAGTCTATTACTAGTAGATACACTCAACGATTTTAAAAATTTTTGAATCCTAGGTTACTATAAGTTCAAACGCATATTTAAACAAACCACAATTTTCAGAAAGTATTACCAAAGGCTATGGCTAATTTCAGATTTGTTTTAACGCATAAACTTTATTTTTATTTCTGATTTTTATAACTGAAGCTATAAAAAAAAAATGAAATTAACGACAGTATTAACAAATTAGTTCAATTTTTACTTTTCATGCTATATCAAATGAGATCTAAACCTATTTCACTATCATAGAGAATCACAAGGACTTAGAATATTTTTATACTAAACTACAACTAATAAAAGTTCAGTTGTTCAAAAAGTCTAAGAAACAATCCAAATTATATAGTCTCATACAAAAATTGTTAATCCTATCGAATACAAATTTAATATCTAATGTTGTATCTATACTAGTCTAACTATATTAGTACAGATATAATGACAACAGATTCAACAACAGTCAAATTTATTTCGTTGCATTGAACTTGCAGAACATCAATAGAAGTAGATGTGTACCTGGAAAAACAATAGAAATCGATGAGATTCTAAACCAAACGAATAGTAACAGGAATCAACAACAGAGTTAATGCAGCAAATTTCAATCACAGTTTCAACCACCAGATTTTGATCCAGCAAATGATAGAAATCAACAAAAAAAACCAAATACTCGACTATCTCAATACAACTTCAACAACAATTGATCACCAGAACCAAACAGAATCATCCAATCAGCCTTTAAACTGACTTAAGAACTAATGAAACAGTGAAATTTTGAGCTTTTTTTCTACTGTTTGATATTTTTTGAGTTTTTTTGAATTTCGGAAGTTGAATCTAGAATAGCAGAATAACAGAAGCTACTTGAAAGGAATTTCAGATTGCAAAACTTATCAAATGAGGCATATGGGTGCCTATTTATAGATTTAAAAATGGAGGGAAGTTCAAACTTTATTAATTACAAAGTAGTCCATCTTTTATTTCAATTTTATCCTTATTTTTTATTAGTTATTCGATTACTAACCCTTTATTTATGAAGAATTACACCTGTTACCCTATCTAGAATATTCTATCTTGGTATATTTCCTTATTTGCCCCTACCTCACTTAGGAATCTACCCTATTGCCATTCTTCTCTACCCAAACTACCCCTACTTCATTAGTTTTATTACCAGTATCCCATTTTGTATCTCAAAATTACCCCTGAATCCCAATCAGATTTACCAAACGACCTAATGCCCTTTTACCCTGAATTACTAACTTCCAGAATTTAAAGTTGAATTAACCACTAATCAGAACTTTAACGACTAAAAATCAATTAAGGACCAAATCAGCTATAACCATACTAATTATTGTTAATACTAATTAACCCTAAAATTTACTAATCATTACCACTGACTATCAATACAAACATCAGAATCAAAACATTAACAATTTACACAAAATTGACTAATTTCAGAATGAAACAAACGAATAAAAATCATACTGAAGATTATCAGAATCTATTTAACCCTAAAACTAAAATATATCAATCTGTTTAAAAGGTAAACCCTAATCAGTAAACTAATCATACTAAGAATGAAAGAGCATGCAAAGAGATATACAAGTCAAGATACAGAAAAACAAAGAGGAAAGAAAAACTTAGCTTTCATTGTTTTTCGTTTATTCAGGCAGTCTTCTTTTGCCTTTCTTTTCTCTTCTTTTTTTCCTTTTAGTAATCAAATTCCAGAACCCAAGATATCTTATGGACATTTTCTTGAATTTGTCGCCGGCAGAACCTAGTTTTGACGTTTTGAGCCTTTTCTGTGACTTTTAGGGTTCAGGGCTCTTAGAAATAGGTTGAGGAGGGTTAGGGGATGTCACAGTATGATTTTGGGCTTATTTTTACAAACTAGTGTTTGCCGGAATTAGGGTTCCGGTGACACTCTTTTGTTTATTCGAGAACAAAGACAATGACTCGAGGGAAAAGAGTTAGAGGGGTGGGATAAGGGGTTCACGACGGTTCTGGGGTGTTTTTTGGGTGGAGGTTGGTGTAGTTGCCATCTCCCGCCGGTAGGGTTCCAGCGAGGACTGGAGAGAAGATGGGGGCGGCTGAGAGATAAGGAAGAAGAAAGGTTTAAAATGAATTAGGGTTTGTATGTATTTGATATATTAAAAGACCCTTGATGAACCATAGCCATTGGATAATTGATAACGAACGGACGGGATCAATTGCTACCAGTACGACGTCGTTTGTTTTTAATGAAAACTTAACCTTGTCCGTTGGATTAATCAAATGAATGGCCCAGATCACTCTACATAAACGTTGTCGTTTCATTTAATGCAAACCAAAACCACGACCGTTGAATACACAGATTTAACAGGTAAGATCTCCTGTATAAAAATGGAGTCGTTTGGAATTAAAGCTGGGGGCTGACCGAGTATTTTTTTGGGCCTGGGCGGGTATTATTTCATTTGGGCTAGTTTATTTGCCCCAAATTTAACACAATCACTTCTTTTTGTATTCTTTTGTATTGTATTTTTCTTTTGTATGTTTTCTGATTTTATTAAATTGTTAAACTAATTAAATTATCAAATTTATTTAATATCTATTTTATAGTAATTTCCAATTAAAACACTAAAAAGGCTATTTTTTTTATTTTCCTTAAATTGTTTAAAAAATGAATTAATACTAAAATTGTAAATCTAAAAATCCTAATGCATATGGCTATTTTTTTTTGTATTTTTTAGTATTAATTATTAGGCAACTAATTAACACAAAAATGCAACAAAATTATGAAGAAATAACAAAAATCATTTTGTTTGGATTTTAGGAATAATTTGTTTAGGGCAAAAATCACGTGCTCACAGCTGCCCCTCTTTGCCCGGAAACACGAAGAGTTTTCGTGCAAAGACAAGTGAGCGGTAATGAGGGATTTTTGCCCATTCACATATTCCGTGTGAAGCATTTTTGAAAAGCTTGACCGCACCTTGCTTCAGAGGTTGCCTACATATCCCGGGCTAAATAGGAATCAGGTCAGTATAGTTCAGGAGTGTCTGGTAGCTGGGACTACCATGAAGCTGTGATTTCATTGTTGTTGTTGCTGTTACTGCTTGCTGACCCCCTTATTACACCATGTAAAGATAAAAAGAAGCTAGCCTAAGCTATGCCCTATGATTTACAAAAATCCTATCTATGCCGGGTATCTCGTGTTCTTGTATTGCCTTGATCTTGCATCTTGTATTCTTTCATGGAATTCTGGCTGTTGCCTTGATTATATTTTGACATATATGTCCATTCTTCAGGTGAACTCCTGCTTGCGATTGCTTGAAAAAGTATTCCCTTATTTTTCAGGTGGGCTCCTGCTTGCGATTGCTTTAAAACATATTCCCTTGTTCTTCAGGTGGGTTCCTGCTTGCGATTACCTTGAGAAAATATTCCCTTGTTCTTCAGGTGGAATCCTGATTGCTGACTTTGAAAAGTATTCCCTTTGTTTTTCAGGTGGGCTCCTGGTTGCTGACTTTGAAAAGTATTCCCTTTGTTTTTCAGGTGGGCTCCTGGTTGCTGACTTTAAAAAGATTCCCTTTTTTTTCAGGTGGGCTCCTGGTTGCTGTCTTTGAAAAGTATTCCCTTTGTTTTTCAGGTGGGCTCCTGGTTGCTGTCTTTGAAAAGTATTCCCTTTGTTTTTCAGGTGGGCTCCTGGTTGCTGACTTTGAAAAGTATTCCTTTTATTTTTCAGGTGGGCTCCTAGTTGGTGACTTTAAAAAGATTCCCTTTGTTTTTCAGGTGGGCTCCTGGTTGCTGACTTTGAAAAGTATTCCCTTTATTTTTCAGGTGGGCTCCTGGTTGCTGACTTTAAAAAGATTCCCTTTGTTTTTCAGGTGGGCTCCTGGTTGCTATATTTGAAAAGTATTCCCTTTGTTTTTCAGGGGGGCTCCTGGTTGCTGACTTTAAAAAGATTTCCTTTGTTTTTCAGGTGGGCTCCTGGTTACTGTCTTTGAAAAGTATTCCCTTTGTTTTTCAGGCGGGCTCCTGGTTGCAACAAATACACAAAACAAGGAAAATTTTCTGCCCCAGTTTGATAACTGGGTGCAAGGTGTTATTGAATGTTAACTTGAGAGATAAGAGTTGTATTATACTTCCCTTGTTCTTCAGGTGGGTGCCTGACTGCTGCACTTTGGAATGTATTCCCTTATTCTTCAGGTGGGCGCCTGCTTGCTAAATTTTGGGCGATGTTCCCTTGTTATCCAGGTGGATTCCTGCTTACAAAGAAAAATTCTTTCTGCCCCTGTTTTAATCAAAGAACGATTTGTTAGAATAAAATGGTGAATAGCTGCTGGCATTCTTGTTGGTCATGCTTCCGCTTCCGAACTTGCTCCGACTTGCTTCTTTGAACTTGTTTTGACTTGCCATGATTTCCCGACTAACTTTCAAACCTTCTGATCCCGATGACCCAAATGTTTTCCCCATGCTACTGTCTTGGTGTTTATGTTCCCTTTTCTGTGAACTTTTGCTTCTCCCTCCAATCATCTGATTACCCTTTGATGGGATTTACATTGGTCCTTCGTATCTTACTGTCCTTTAATATGTCCTGATTTCATTGTGCCATACAACTAGAAAACTGGTAGTTAGCTTTGACTAAAAAATGTCTTATAGACAGATTTCAATAAAAATGAAATGCAATGACCTCGAAGTTTTTGAGGATAGAAAGACTTTGAAAAGAGAAAGAGGATAGGATTTATTTGGGTGGAAAGGCTGATTCCATTGATCATGCCATGCATTTTGGATTAACCATCCTAGTCTGTCCAACCAACCAACTGTTAACTGCCACATTTGTTGTTCCATACTTTCACAATCTGTCTTGCACCAGGACCCAAACCTCCCTTGTTTTGCCAACTTTCAACCACAAACCTTTTTCATTTGCCCACTATGAAAACTCACTTTTGCCTTATGGTGCCCTTGAGGGTTTTCACCAATAAGACTCTCTCATTTTTAATATCTCTCAACTCACATCGCCTTACGGTGCTCATGAGGGTTTTCACCAATAAGACTCTCTCATTTTTAATATCTCTCAACTCACATCGCCTTACAGTGCCCGTGAGGGTTTTCACCAATAAGACTCTCTCATTTTCAATTTTCTCATCTTCTGATACTGAGTGTTGTCCACAATATGATTCACTTTACCTGCTTGTATTGACATTTCTTAAAATTGATCAGAAGGTCTTTCTTTGGACCATAATGTGGCTTTTGGATGGGTTTAGAAAGAAGGGTATAAAGGCTCAAAAATATTTCAACGTGGGTTCAAAAATTACAACTTTCGGAATCATATCTTTCACAACAAACATAAATTCTGCCCCAGTTTCATTCTTTGGGGATTCTTGGACTTTTCTTTGGCTATGACTGAACCTCAGTGAGGCTGCCTACGTACCCTTTCGGGATCAAGTCAAACGTAGTTCAGGTCATAAAATCGCTTCATTGTTGTGATGTTTTCTTCCTTCCATTCTTCTTCTTTATTTTCTTTTTTTCTTTTCTTTTTCTTTCTTTTCTTATTTTTCTTTTCTCTTTCTTCTTTTGTTTCTCCACTTAATTTCCCCATCCAATTCTTAATTTTTTGCTGTTGATTC
>MU767236.1:1828-45661 GCA_026770625.1 Nicotiana glauca
GTATAGGATGGCTCTATCCGCCCTCAAATAGGATATGATGGCTCTATCCGCCCTCAAATAGGATATGATGGGACTATCCGCCCTCAAATAGGATATGATGGGACTATCCGCCCTCAAATAGGATATGATGGGACTATCCGCCCTCAAATAGGATATAATGGGACTATCCACCCTCAAATAGGATATTTTGGGACTATCCACCCTCAAATAGGATATTGAATCCTTCCTCAAAAGGACGTTTAATTTATTTCGACCCGAGTGGTCCTGCCTGTATAAACATTGACAAAATATATATTTCATAAATCATTTCCAAATCTATTTTATTTTCAAAGTTGTTGGTGAAGTCAGGAGCCTGCCTGTAGAACAGAGGAATACATTCAAGTTCAAGTCAGAAGGCAGTAAAGCGGAGGGTTACAACAAAAATCCTCAGCATTCAATCCAAGTTAGAAGTAGCAGAAGCTCGCCTCAAGAATTCGAGTCAATAGTTCAAGTTTCAAAGAAGGATAGTCACAATAAAAGAAAAAGAAAAGAAAAAAAAAGAAGAAAAAAAAATGAATCCAAAGTGCAGAAGTGGAGAAAAGATGTGGTCTGCTCAAGACATAATCGAGGTCACAAGAACTGCAAGCCGGGTCCTGATCCAGAAAGTCGAAGAAGAATGAACTAGCACCTACAACTAGCAAGTATCAAGGTATAAATCCAAAGTCTGCATGAAGCACCATTCAAGACTGGAGACCAAGTTTCAGAAGACTTATAGATAGGAATTTTGTAACTAGTAGCTAATAGGCTTATTTAGTCTTTTTCATTTTGATTATGATATAATAGCAGGACCACGCACCGGAACCTCGACGGAACGGTACCTCGATCGGATCTTCACCTCGGCATACTCCATGTTCTCTCTCACCTTCGAACTACACGTGGCCTGATTCCTTTATATCCAAGGATATGTAGGCAGCTCAATTACCAGGGCTCGGTCACATTCTCTTCCTTTCTCTTAGTTTTAGTCTCTCCAAATAAGGGTCGGGTTAGAAAAAATGTCTAGTCGTTCTTTGTCTAAAAACTCTTTGTGTTTCTAGTCAAAGAGGGGCAGCTGTAGACGTGTGATTTTTGACCCTCCCCGAGATTTTTCATATTTTGGCATAAAATATTTAATTTAGCCTTAATAGAGCTATTTGAGCTAATTTTGACTCTTTAACTTTATTTCGTCATATGTATTTCTCATAAGCTTGAAAAATACAAAAATAGTACCTTATTTTTTATCTTTAGCTAATTTCGAAAATACAAAAATAAAAAAATATATAGTTTCATTAATATTTTGTAGTCATTTTAATCTTCAAAAATAAAAAAAATAGTACTTTATATTTTATCTTTATATAAAAACGAAAATTACAAAAATAGTTTCATTAATATTTTCAAGTTATTTTAATCTTGAAAATACAAAAATATCTTTGTTTTAATTGTCAGTCATATTTTAATAGTTATTTTGCTTACGTATGATTAATTAACTAACATCCTGTTTTTATTCTCGGTTCCGGGAAAAGAATAACATTTGGGTTCAAACAACCCATTTTTAAATTCAAAATTTGGACCTAGCCCATAAAAATCCAAACCCACCACGCGTTACACGTAATAACACAAGATATATATACTCAACATACAGAATTGGGGGGGGGGGAGGTTAAATAACATAAAGCTTTAGGGGATTGACTTAGGTAGCCTAGCCTAAGAATGTTAATTATTGAAATAGGGGGCTGCTAACAAAGAGTAGGGGTGCACTTGTGTAGATAAAAAAAAGTTGAATGGGAATGGGTAGTGGAAGTTGCATTAAGGCTTATTTAAATGCTGGAAACATATTGATTGGGGGGGGGGGGACTCACGTTTCGGAGGGAATTTTTTGAGGGGGGATACATTTTTGAACAGGTTGGAGACCATGTAGAAGGGCCACAGTTGCTTCTTCTTCTTCATGAATAAACACACAAAAACCCTAAGCCTACCCCAGCCGCGAACAGCCACCAGACAAGACCTCCAAGCCGCCGTCCCCCACATACCAAACGACCAACTCCATTCCAGCCGTCTCCCTCACGTCCACCAGCAACCACCCTCAACCCACCTCGCTTCATCTGCTTCTTTAACGAACCAGTAGCGGTTCGCCGGACAGCAGCTGGACAGAGACGACCAGACGACCCCTACTGCCTCGTTGATGCTGAGCTTTAGCCGTCTCTCACGTCAAAGACGAACCCCCGTACTCCATCTTCCACAAACACCATTCTTCAACTCATATCTTCGAACCCATATTTCTGACCAAACCAGCAGCTAGCTGCAAAATAAGAGAGGAAAAGGAGTTCGAAAAACAGTAACGATAGTAGAGGAGCGAGCAAAAGCGTTCGGAATTGTGCTGAGTCGAGGTTTTCCAATGCCGGTTTGAGTTCCATCCAGAGGTCGTCGGATTGTCGTGATATTTTTCTCCCGTTGTAGTGATGAACTGTATCCGAGTTGTTCGATTTGAAGAGGGAGCTGTATTGCTATCATTGTGAGCATTCTTTTCTAGTTTGTGGTTTATGATAATGTATCTACTATGTTTTCCTTATTTTGATTTTGATGGAAATGATATTTCTAATCTCAGAATTTGGTTCCTTATTTGAAAATCGAGAACGTGAGTTTGTTGTATGGTGAATTTGTTCGTTTACCCATTCCCTTGTTTGAATATGAGTTTGTCTGTGAAAAGGATACATACATTTTTGTTAAACACTTTGCCTTGAATTAAAATAATTGGGTTTTAGTTTTATCGAGTTACTCATTATTTATCACTGATTAGCTAGAGTACTTTGACATAATAATAATTAAATGAGTTGCCAATTGAATTTCTTTGGTTGAACCCACGTTGAGATAATCAGTTAATGGGTTGCAGATGATTCCTTAACAAATTAAAATAAATTTTAGGCTAAATAGTAGGAAATAGAGTAATCTCTGTTCATGGGTTAAATTTGTTTGTGAGCTGTGAGGTGATTCAGGTTAACATGAAAAAGGAATCTCAAAGTAGTTTGGTAAAATAATTCATAAACCCCGTAATTTGCTTTGGGTACCTAATAAATTATCCTAATTATGGGTACGGTTCCCGTGACGTAGTTGTAATGCTTAAATTCTAAAATTCGGGGGTATATTTTATGTAACCCGATTATAACGACTCTGGATAATCTCAGTATATAAATTAGGATTTCTCCTTTTAGAGACAAATAAAGTAGAGAATCATAGTTGCTCTTAGGTTTGCCCTTTAAAATAATAAAAATGAGACGAGCCTCGCCAAATAAAATACCTAAATTGCGGGGCCCTCATAAATGTGTATATTAAAAAATACTTAGACTTCGGGATGGGCCGCTTAGCGAATTGCATGGCCTTCCCCAAAATAATAACGCGTTAGACTTTTTAGGTTCGTATTTTAATAACATTACTTCCCTAAGCTCGGGTGTACATTTATGTGACCCAAATCCAAATCTCAACGGAGTCGAGATGTGTCGACAACCACGGGTGCATTGATGTGACGTGGTTCGAGATGCGTTTTCACGATGTTGCAATTCTCTTTTAAAAATAATAATAATAAAAGCGGCTAAAAGTTAAAATTTGCACATAGGTTCAAAATGTATTAAAATCAGATAAATAAGCCAAATATGACAGTTGAGTGACCGTGCTAGAACCACGGAACTCGGGAATGCCTAACACCTTCTCCCGGATTAACAGAATTCCTTATCCGGATTTCTGGTTCGCGGACTGTTAAATAGAGTCAAACCTTTCCTCGATTCGGGATTCAACCGGTGACTTGGGACACCATAAATCTCCCAAGTGGCGACTCTGAATCTCTTAATAAACGAATCTCGTTTCGATTGTCCTTTAATTGGAAAAACTCCCTTTACCACGCCTTTCGTGGGGTGCGGTAGCGCAAAAAGGAGGTGCGACACAAAGTACATTGTAAATGGAGCTTGCAATTTCTCGCACATATGTATAAAAGGAAACCTCATGGTTTTATTCCTCCTGCATTTCATTTTTCCTTGATTTTAGCTATATGAACTGGTCTTTAAGTTAAAAGGAATCCTTAGATTCATAGTATAGACCTGTGGCTTATTAGGCTGGCCCATAGGCTCTTACGCGCTCAATTGATATGACCTTTTAGTATAAACCGACATTCGAGTTCTTATGATTGTGCTCTTAGGAATGTTTGGTCAAATGTTTTGGGTTTAGTCTCTAGTCGGGTATCGACTCGAGCTCATTCGACCCTTAAGTTTTTGAATTTTAAGCTGGCCCTTAGGCTCTTACGCGTTGAGTCGGTACGACCTTTTGTGTGGTCTAGCGATCATGGCTCTGATGCTTTGGGGTCGATGCAACCTTTTGTGTGGGTTGGCGATAGTGGTTCTTACGCTTTGGGTCGATGCGAACTTTTACGTGGACTGGGGACAATGGCTCTTATGCTTTGGGTCGATGCGACCTTTTATATAGCCTTTATTTTTCTCTCGTTAAGGATTTTTTGAGATTTTGTTTGACTGACTCTTAAACGGTTTGATAAAACCTCTATTATGAGTCGTTACATGGCGATGATCGAGCACCTCGGGAGGATTGGCTCGGTGTATGAGTATCTTGAAGCCTATAATTTGGAGCTGTCATGGTCAAAACTCTTTTTCCTATGTCAATGGTAGCCTGTTTAACCGGTTCCTTTCAAAGTATATTCGAAGTAATTGAAGGCTTGTGAATTTGTAGTGATGGTTAGGCTTCCCCGAATTGTGTTAGTTTGGCTGGTACAGCCTTGTGACTGTAGTCATTTGTGTTTGGCCGGAGCCTTTTAGTCTTGAGTGAAGTAGTTTCGATGTCTATATCGAGGGTATGCCTTTTTAGGGGTCTTACAAGTTCGATATATAGCCTTCACTTTGAGATCAGGTTTATTCCGTTAGTAAGGTCTTACAAGTTTTACATGCCTTTGAGATGATATAGTTTTGGATACTAGGTACAAGTATGGTTCATGCCTTGCTTGAGGTCTTACAGATATTGTTTTTGCCGTATATAGGTTTTAAGAGACTGAGTTTGCCCACTTGGGGTCTTATGGCCTCGGGTTTTTAGTAAGTGGCGATTGGCTACAGTCCCCAAGTCATCGAGGGTGCCTTGGCTCGAGGGGCCATTATTTGAAAACTTGGTATTGCCTCACTGAGGTCTTACAATTTAAGGGTTTCCGACCCGGAGGTCATGTGGCCTTGAGTTTTCGACGCCACTCCCTGAGTGTTCAGGATGTGTTGGTTCTAGAGCTGTTTTGTGATCTTAATGTTGCTTTACTGAAAGCTTATAAGTTTGAAACTCCGACTTGGGGGTCATATTGTTTTGATTTGTTGATGCCAGTCACCGAGTGTTCGGGCGGTTTTGACAGAGGGGCCGTTGTTTTGCAAAAAATACCAAGCTTCTTTGAAATGCAAAAATGCTTTTGGGAAGTATTCTTTGATTATTTCGTACAAACATACATGTCTTTCCTATTAAGGGCTAAGTGATTTTATACTGTTACGGTTCGTTTGACCATTTGGCCCGGTACAATGTTTTCCTGTCGAAACTCCACTTAGCGCATCTTGGCTTCTCCGAGTAGGTGACCATCCAGGGTGATACCCCCCCAGTATTTGAGGTTGATTGCAAAAGAATCCTTGAATACTTTTTGAGTCTTCCTACGGTAGTGTATGGATGTTGCCTCGTTAAAAACCTTACCGGTAAAATCCTTTTTGTGATAAAAACTCGATCAAAGGAAAAGAGTGCAACTCATGCTTTAAAGCCTTAAGGTATTCGAGATGGGTTAGCGCTTTAACTGTCTCGATTGGACACCTGCATAACGGTTAGCATGAGGTGCGGAGATGGTTATACCTCAGTGATGATGACGCTTTGAGCCTCAGTAGGCCTTCAGTGTTTGCTCGGAGGATGCGGTACGACCCTTTGTTTGTTCATTCATATACAACTGAGAACATTCCTCATGGTTGCTATTTCACTATTGGTTTATCTTTCAGCCCCTCTGGTGGTGGTGCTATTGGTGTTTTGGTTTATGCCGGCCACATTGACTGGTATAGCGATTTCCCCTTTCATTGTTTTGTTCTCCTTGTTGAGTCCGTTCAGGACTTCGAAAGGAGGGCATAATTTGGTTAAGCAGTCCGAGCTGCTCTGTCACCTTAGACCTGATAATATTGGCCAAGGTACCGGGATCCACAAGTACATGTTTGATTTGAAATGCGTTTACAAGAAAAGAAGTTACCAGCGCGCCATTATGGGGCTGAGATAGAGCCTCAAGTTTGCTTTTCCCTGTCGAGGGATGCTTTTGTTCTCCTAGCCATGGATTTCTGCAGGGTGCCAACACCTCAAAAGATCATATGGATGACATGTTGCACTCATCTGCTTCGTTCTTTTTGGTCGCCTCTCTTTCTCGGAACTGATTTTTGGCTCGCTTGTTGAGGAATTCCGAGAGATGACCTTTGCTGAGTAGTCAGGCAACTTCTTCCTGGAGTTGTCGGCAATCTTTGGTCCTGCGCCCATGCGTGTTGTGAAATTCACATACTAAGTCATGGTTCCTTTGTGAAAGGTCTGATTGTACAGGCCTTGGCCACCTAGTGTCTCTGAGTATGCTGATGGTGAACACGATGTCTGATACGTCGACGTTGAAGTTGTATTTCAACAAGCGAGGTGCCTCCGTTGGCCCTGTGTACCTATGGCCTCGGCCCATCCCTCGATCATTGTGGGGTATGTTGCGCCTTGGGCCGTTTCTTCTATCTTCAATGTATGGTTGTATCTTTCCTTGTTTGGCTTTGGCTCTTTTTCCGGACGCCTGCTGGGATATACCGAACCCGAGGGGGCTCCTAGTTAGTCTTCTTCAACACTGATCTTTGACTGATATTGGTTGTGAATGTCCGACTAGGTCACGATAGGATACCCGACTAGGTTGTGATTTAGTTGTTTCAAAGCCACCGAGCTTTGTTCATTCAAACCTTGGGTGAAGGCCTATACTGTGCAGTCGTTAGAGAGTGGCGGTAGTTCTATTCGTTCCATTTGAAAGCGAGACACAAACTCTCGCAGCCTTTCGTTCCCCCTTTGCTTGATTTTGAATACGTCGAATTTCCTTGTTGCTACTTTAATGGCACCAGCTTGTGCCTTTATGAAAGAATCTGCTAGCATGGCAAATTATTCCATAAAGTTAGGAGCTAGGTTGTGATAGCACATCATGGCCCTTTTAAAGAGTGTTTCTCCAAACTTCTTTAGCGGGACGGACTCGATCTCATCATCCCTTAGATCGTTGCCCTTCACTGCACAAGTGTAGGTAGTGACATGCTTGTTGGGGTCCGATGTTCCGTTATACTTCGGAAGTTCGGGCATTCTAAACTTCATTAGAATGGGTATTGGAGGATCTTCTTGCGGGAATGGATTTTGTACAAACTTCTTTGAATCTACACCCTTTAGGATCGGGGGTGCGCCTGAAAGTTGGTCGACTCTAGAATTGTAGGTCTCTACCTTCTTGTCGTTGGCTTCTATCTTTTTATCTCCCGACTCAATCCTCTTTGTGAAGTCCTCGAGCATCTTAATAAGGGTGGGATCGGTTGCCGACCCGTTGTCGCTTGATCTTTTCGGTACTTGCTTGGCCGGGGAAGTTGTTTCCTGTGCTACCGTGCTGGGAGTTTTCTAGTGACTTTGCAGTTGGGCAATCACCAGCTGTTGTGCCTATAACATTTCAAAAATAATGTGAAGGCTAACCTCCCGTTCCTCCCGAGCTGGGTTTTTTTAACTTCTTGTTTCTCTCCTTGGTGTACGCTCCTCTTGGTGTGGGAGCTTATATCGATGTATTGGGCATCGAACGAGATTGCATCCACAGGAATTGGTTTTGGTGCATTACCAGGGTTTCGTGGTGGCACACCAACACCTGGAACATCCACACCATTCTCTCCATGGTCCTCAAGATTGTTGTTTTCACCTCTATTTACTGAGTTAGACATTGTAAACCGTAACAATCTTCATTTGCCTGAATTCTTGATCATCTTTCTTTACATAATCTTCAACATATGAAATGCTACTTTCCATGTTTAAACATTAAAACTATTATGATTTAAAATTGATATTCATCATTAAAATTAAGCATGATGTAAAAATGAGTTTTGCATAAGTTTGAGCTAAAAATAATTGCAAATTTTAAAGATTTTAAAAGAAATATAGGAGCATGATGCTCAGTATGGTTGAAATATTTATGTCCACATTGAGAGTAATAAAGTGATGAGAAAGTATCATTCCCACAAGAATTAATAATCAACTAGTGTCCAATCTAAACTATTTATAAATTTCATTCTCAAGTGAATGTGAAGAAAATATTTTGATTTTTATTAGCTAAACTACTACGAAACTACTACGCAAACAAGAAAATAAGATCACAAGTAGAGCAAACAAATACTTAGAATGAATTCAATGAGATGGGGATATTCCAGGGATATGGAATTAACATGTCTCATATTGCGTTCTTCCGGTTGCTGTAATCACTTGACTTATCAAATAAATTGATTAGCAAGTTTATTATGCTCGTGAAGTTCTTTCAACACTTCGCTTGCCTATTCAAGCCAATCGAATTTTATATGTCTATAAAATCAAAATTGACAAGAACGCATGTACATTTCCAGTGAAAATAACCAAGTAAGACAACTAGAATATGTCTATCCTCAACACAAATATATTCTTCAATTCACGAATTCAAGCACTTACTCAATCCAGTCTTAAATGGAATCGATAGTTTCCACCTTTGAGTTCAACTATAATTCGTACATAGTATTGTATTGTTAGCTACGCAATTGTCTCGACCCGGATTTCCCACCCTCGGGAGTCGTGACGGCGCCTACTCGTAGAAGCTTTTTCCTTGATAAACAATCCTTTTAAAAATAATATTTAAGCAATGAGAAGTCAATAATAATAAGAGGAAGTCTTAAATTTAAATAGCTAAACAAGATACTGAATTCCAACATAATCTATACTCAAGAACTCGAGTCACATACTCACGAACGACTAAGAAGTACTGAATACAAAGTCTGAAAGAAATATAAATTTGTTTATCCCGAATGCAAAGAGATGACAATCTAATGTAAGGATAGAAGGGAGACGCCGGGCCTGCGGACGCCTGCAAGGCTACCTCGAGTCTCTCCGAACTGAAGGAATGCTCCTGAACTAAAGCTGTTGCTGCTGCTACTACTCGAAACCTGGACCTGTGCAAAGATGCACAGAGTGTAGCATCAGCACAACCGACCCCATGTGCTGGTAAGTGCCTAGCCTAACCCCTACGAAGTAGTGACGAGGCTAGATTGGACATTACATAAACCGGTGCAGAAATATATATACGAGTACAACAAAAAATAGTAAGAACATAACAATTTAACTGGGGAAGGGAGCATGCATTAGGGATAACAGTTAGAAAAAAATATCAAGAATAATGGTAAGTACATCTACAGTTTAACTTCTAGCAATAATGAATAAACAAGGAAAATTTCAAATTTAACTCATCTCGTTGCAGGCGTGCAACCCGATCCCATTTCTCAATATCTCGTGGCAGGCGTACCACCCGCTCCCATTTGAATATCATGTGTGGTAGGCGTACCACTCGCTCCCATCTCAATATATCATGAGTGGTAAGTGCACCACTCGCTCCCATCTCAATATATCATGTGTGGTAGGCGTACCACTCGCTCCCATCTCAATATATCCTGTGTGGTAGGCGTACCACTCGCTTCCATCCCAATATATCATATGTGGTAGGCGTACCACTCGCTCACATTTCTTTCAACACAATACACAATACGATCCCGACAAGGGAACAATAAATTTAATACTCTTCCCGGCAAGGGAACAATCAAATCAATACTTTTCCCGGTAAGGGAAAAATAGCAACAAGTCAAACATTCCGAAAAGGGAGAGTCAACTATAACCAATCCTATTCAACTTCTTCTTAACATTTATAGTACCAATATTCAGTGAAGATTTTCATAGGATTAAGAAAAAGTGTACAATTATCAAATTAAGACTCACGATCATACTCGCACCGATGCATGGATACTCATTACCATGCCCATACGTCGTACTCCACACAAAACAGGTAGCAATTATGACTCAACTCCTAATCCCTCAAGCTAGGGTTAAACTAAACACTTACCTCAACTTCCATGGCCAAATCAATCTACAACGACCGCCTTCCCTTTCGAATTCGGCTCCAATTCAATAAAATCTATACAATAAGGATTTCATAATATCAATATAGGCTAAACAAATCAAACCCAATGCCTACATATAGGTTCCCAAGATTTCTTTCCAAAATCTCCCCCAGGCCCGCTTGGTCAAAACACGAGGTTCGGACCAAAACCAAATCCCCCATTCACCCACGAGCCCGAATATATATTTTGTTTTCAAATTTGACCCCAAAACGAGGTCTAAATCAAGAAAAATTTAAAAGCCCTAACTCTACCCATTTTCCCAATTTCTGGCCTAAATTAAATGTTTTAGGTCTTGGATTTCAATAGATGATGATGGAAAATGAAGAAAACGAGTTAAGCAATACTTACCCACAAAGTTTTGGTGAAGAAATGCTCTAACAATCGCGTTGAAGCTTCGGAGAAGAAAGCTTTTATGAAATTTACGATATATCCCGAAATGGTTCTGTTTGGATTTTTAAAAAGGCTGGGCGAACTTAAACCTACTCGTTCGCGATGGGACCTTCACGTTCGCGATGGGTCGGGCTGATTAGCCTTCGCGTTCGCGATGAAGAAGCTGGTGACCCCATCCCCTGAACCCTGTGCGTTCACGTTTGGCTGGGTCGCGTTCGCGAAGGGTATCCCCTGAAGCTTCGCGTTCGCGGCTCCAGCTTCGTATTCGCGAAGAGGAAACTTGCCACCTGGGAGATTTGTCTTACGCGTTCACAAGTTAGCCTACGCGAACGCTAAGGACAAAACCCCTAGGCACTGGATAGCAGAAACCTACAACATTCCTAAGACCAAAAACCACTCTGACACACCTCTGAATCATTCCCGAGCCGTCGGGGCTCTTAACCAAACACATGAACTAACTCAACAACCTCATACGAACTTAACCGTGTGATCGAATCGCGAAAATAACATAAGAAACGATGAATCAAACCTCAAAATCAATAGTTTTTCTTCAAACTTCAAAAACTTTCAAATTTGGAACTTATAGTCCGAAACACGTCTAACAACGTCCGATTTCAACCAAATTTCACAGAAACGTCTTAAATCACATACAAGAAAATACAATCCCGATACCAACACGTTCTAATCGATTTCCATTTTAATTTTCCTTAATAATTTCAGAAAAAAATTTCTTTTATAAAATTCATTTCTCGGGCTCGGGACCTTGAATTTCGATTCTGGGCATACGCCCGAGTCCCATATTTTCCTACGGACCCTCCGGGACTGTCAAATTACGGGTCCGGGTCCATTTACCCAAAATATTGAACAAGGTAAACTTTACTCATTTTAATATCAAATTTTTAGTATTTTCACAAAATTTCACATATAAGCTTTCCGGCTACTCGCTCGGACTATGCACGCAAATCGAGGCAACTAAAAATGAGGTTTCCAAGGCCTCGAAAGCACGAAAAGAGCGAGGAAACGGGCGATGACCCTTTGGGTCGTCACATTCTCCACCTTTAAAACAACCGTTCGTCCTCGAATGGACAAAAGAAAGATGTACCTGAGTCGAAAAATAGATGAGGATAACGGCTCCACATATTAGACCCGGACTCCCAGGTCGATGCCTCAGAGGGCTAACCTCTCCACTAAACACGAACAAGGGGAAAACTCTTGGATCACAATTGAGGAATCTGCCGGTCTAGAATAGCTACCGGATCCTCCTCATAAGATAAATCCATGTCCAACTGGACAGTACTGAAATCTAACACGTGGGCTGGATCTCCGTGATACCTCCGAAGTATGGATACATGAAAAATTGGATGCACATCTGATAAGCTAGGCGGCAATGCAAGTGTATAAGCCACCTCTCCTACTCGATCAAGAATCTCAAACGGACCAATGAATCTAGGGCTAAGCTTGCCCTTCTTCCCAAATCTCATCACGCCTTTCATAGGTGACACTCGGAGCAAGACCCACTCACCAATCTTGAAAGCTACATCCCGAACCATACGATGTGCATAACTCTTTTTCCACAACTGAGCCGAATGAAGCCTGTCCTGAATGACCTTGACCTTGTCTAAGGCCTCCTGAACCAAATCTGTACCTATCAACCAAGCCACTCCCTGCTCGAACCATCCAATCAGAGACCGACACCGCCTACCATATAAAGCCTCATAAGGAGCCATCTAGATGTTCGACTGGTAGCTGTTGTTGTAGGAAAACTTTGCTAAAGGCAAGAACTGATCCCACGAGCCTCCATAGTCAATAACACAAGCCCGGAGCATATCCTCCAAAATCTGAATAGTCTGCTCGGATTGACAGTCTGTCTAAGGATGAAACGATGTGCTCAACTCAACCCGTGTGCCCAAGTCTCACTAGACTGCACCCCAGAAGCGCGAGGTAAACTGCGTACCCTGGTCCGAAATGATAGATACCGGCACACCATGAAGGCAAAAAATCTCTCGGGTATAAATCTCATCTAATCACTTGGATGAATAGGAGATTGCCACAAGAATGAAATGTGCTGACTTGGTCAACCTATCAACAATAACCCATATCGCATCGAACTTTTTTTGAGTCAACGAAAGTCCGGTAACAAAGTCCATAGTGATCCTCTCCCACTTCCACTCGGGAAGCTCAATCATCTGAAACAAACCACCAGGCCTCTGATGCTCGTACTTAACCTGTTGACAGTTCAAACAACGAGCCACATGTGCAAAAATATACTTCTTCATCCTACGCCACCAATAATGCTACCGCAAGTCCTGGTACATCTTTGCGGCGCCTAGATGAATAGAGTATCGGGAACTGTGGGCCTCCTCTAATATAAACTCTCAAAGTACATCCACATTAGGAACGCAAACTCGCCCCTGCAATCTCAAAACTCCATCCGCATCTAAGGTAACCTGCTGGTCACCTCTATGCTGCACCGTGTCCTTGAGGACACACAAATGGGGATCATCAAACTGTCGATCCCGGATATGTTCCAATAATGAAGAACGAGCGACCGTGCAAGCCAACACACAACTGGGCTCAGAAATATCAAGTCTCACGAACTGATTGACTAGGGCCTTAACATCCAAAGCAAGCGGCCTCTGACTGACTGGAATGTAAGCAAGACTGCCCATACTAGCTGACTTCCTATTCAAAGCATCGACCACCACATTGGCCTTTCTCGGATGGTATAAAATGGTGACATCATAATATTTCAACAACTTCAACCACCTCATATGCCTCAAATTCAATTCCTTTTGCTTGAACAAGTACTGAAGACTCTTGTGGTCAGTGAACACCTCACATGCCATGCCATACAAATAGTGCCTCCAAATCTTCAAGGCATGAACAATAGCTGCCAACTCTAAATCATGCACTAGATAGTTCTTCTCATGAATCTTCAACTGCCTCGAAGCATACAAAATAACCTTGCCATCCTGTATCAACACTGCACCATGCCCAACATGGAAATCATCACAATAAACTGTATAAGGCCCTGATCCCGTTGGCAAAACCAACACTGGTGCTGTAGTCAGAGCTATCTTGAGCTTCTGAAAGCTCGCCTCACACTCGTCCGACCATCTGAAGTGGGCACCCTTCTGGGTCAACCTGATAATCGGGGATGCAACGGATGAATACCCCTCCACAAACCGACGGTAGTAGCCTGCCAATCCCAGGAAACTCCAAATCTCTATAGCTGATGCTGGTCTAGGCCAGATGTTGACTACCTTAATCTTCTTTGGGTCCACCTGAATACCCTCTGCTGATACAACATGACCTAGAAATGCTACTGAACTCAGCCAGAACTCACACTTGGAGAACTTGGCATATAACTGACTATCCCTCAAAGTCTGAAGAACCATTCTAAGGTGCTGTTCGTGCTCCTCCTGGCTACGGGACTACACCAAAATATCATCAATAAAGACTATCACGAACATGTCCAAATATGGCCTGAACACCCGGTTCATTAACTCCATGAATGATTCTGGGGCATTGGTCAACCCAAACGACATGACCAAGAACTCATAATGCCCATGCCGAGTACGAAAAGCTGTCTTTCGGACATCGGATGCCCTAATCCTTAACTGATGGTAGCCACATCTCAAGTCAATCTTGGCAAATACCCTGGCATCCTTAAGCTGGATGAACAAATCATCAATCCTCGGTAGTGGATACTTATTCTTAATCGTTACCTTGTTCAACTGCCGGTAATCTATGCACATCCTTATCGATCCGTCCTTCTTCTTGACAAATAACACTGGCGCGCCCCAAGGAGAAATACTGGGTCTGATAAAATGGTTCTCTAGTAAATCCTGCAACTGGTTCTTTAACTCCTTTAACTCCGGCGGGCCATACAATATGGAAGGATAGAAATGGGCTGTGTGCTCGGAGCCAAATCAATACAGAAATCAATGTCCTAGTCAGGTGGCATACCCGGCAGGTCTGAAGGGAAAACATCTGGAAACTCCTGAATGATAGGAACAGAATCTATAGGAGGAACCTCAGCACTGGAAGCATGAACATAGGCTAAATAGGAGAGACACCCCTTCTTGACTATACGTCGAGCCTTCACGTATGAAATGACCCTGTGGGTAGAATAACTTAGAGTGACCCTCCACTCTAAACGAGGCATATCGGGCAACGCTAAGGTCATAGTCTTAGCATGGCAGTCCAAGATAGCATGATAGGGTGATAAATAGTCCATACCCAAAATGATATCAAAGTCAACCATGTCTAAGAGCAACAAGTCTACACGGGTCTCAAGACCCCTAATCACTAGAATACATGAACGACGGACTCGGCCGACCACGATAGAGTCACCCACCAGTGTAGAAACATACACATGAATACCCAAAGCATCACTAGGCATGGCCAAGAATGGTGCAAAATATGATGACACATATAAATATGTAGACCCTGGATCAAATAGTACCGAAGCATCTCGATCACAAACCGGAACCGTACCTGTAATAACTGCATTGGAAGCCTCAGCCTTGGGCCTAGCCTGAAGAGCATAACAACGGGGCTGGCCCCTACTACCCTGAGCTGTATCCCTAGGTCAATTTGCTGCTAGCTGACCTCCACCCCTGGCGGTCTAAGCTCCACCTCTATGACCTCTGCCTCAACCTATAGTACCTCTACCCCCGCCTCTAGCTGGCTGGGCAACCTGTGGAACATCTGGTGCCTGAATCATAGGACGGGGACCCTGCTGCTGAGAACTGCTCGAAGCTCGAGGGCAATACCTAGCAATGTGCCTCGTGTCGCCACAAGTGAAACAAACCCTTGGGGGACGGCCCTGGAAACTCTAAGGTGGCTGCGCACTGATGGGAGCTGACGGTGCACTGAATGGCTGCTGGTCAGAATGATGCCCACGGAAACCACGATCACCTGGGGTACCTTAAGAAACCTGGAGGGCTGACTGGAAGGGCCTAGAAGGCTGACCCCTATCATAAGAATCCCGACCTCCAGATGAGGCACCACTGAATCAACCTGTGTGACGGGGTCTCTTGTCTGCTCTATGACCACCCCCTGTGGCAGAACCATCTCGATCCTTCGTGCCACATTGGTCTCCTCCTGAAAAGTAATACCACTCCCTGCCTCTCTGGTCAACTGAAGACGAATAGGATGGATCAAATAATCAATAAATCTCCTCACCCTCTCCCTCTCAGTAGGGAGTATGACAATTGCATGGCGAGCTTGATCAATGAACCTGGTCTCATACTGAGTGACCATCATACAACCCTACTAGAGGCGCTCAAACTGCCTTCGATAAGCATCCCTCTGAATAACGGGGAGAAGCTTCTCCAGTAACAACTCTGAAAACTGATCCCAAGTCAATGACGGCAACCCTGCTAGTCTGGCTAAATAGAAATCCCTCCACCAAGTCCTGGTGGATCCAGATAGGAGAAATGCAGAAAAATCAACTCCATTAGACTCAACAACACCCATGTTCCAAAGAACCTCGTGGTAGCTATATAAAAAATCCTGGGGGTCCTCAGAATAAGCACCGCTAAATGTAGTAGTGAAGAGCTTGGTGAACCTGTCCAGCCTCCACAAAGCATCTATGGACATAGCCGCATCATCGCCGGTCTGAGCAACTACCTCCGACTGAACTGCCATAGCTGGCTGATGACTGGAATCTGACCCTGTGGAACTACCTGCTCCGGAGTACATGTAGCAAGAGTCTGGGCTCCTCCTCAAGCTTGAGAAGTGGCTGGTGCTACAGGAAGCAATCCTACTCGGGTGACACTCTCCATGAAGCTTACCAATCAGACCAAAGCGTCCTGAAGAACTGGGGTAGCAGTAAACCCCTCTGGGACCTGAGCTGGGCCCACTAGAACTGCTGTGGTTTGGGCTGGAACCTCCTCGTCAATGTCAACCTGAGGCTCCGCCACTGGTGCTGCTGCACGGGGCTGAGCTCTGCCCCTACCTCGGTCTCTAGCACGACCTCGTCCTCTGCCCCTAGCGGGAGCTGCCTGGGCTCGGACTGCTGATCAGTAGATGAGGAAGCGCGTGTTCTTACCATCTACGAGAGAATAGAGTAGAAATTCAATTAGCATTGAGAAACATAACCGCACGACAAGAAAGAAAAAATGTGAAACTTTTCCTAACTCTGTAGCCTGTAGGGCATAAATACAGACGTCTCCGTACCAATCCCTCAGACTCTACCAAGTTTGTCTGTGAGTTGTAAGACCTATGTAACCTAGTGCTCTGATACCAACTTGTGACGACCCAGATTTCCCACCCTCGGGAGTCAAGATGGCGCCTACTCGTAGAAGCTGGGCAAGCTAAATTTAGTTACTTTTCCTTGATAAACAATCCTTTTTACAATAATATTTAAACAATGAGAAGTCAACAATAATAAGCAAAAGTCTTAAATTTAAATAGCTAAACAAGATACTGAATTCCAACATAATCTATACCCAAGAACTGGAGTCACATACTCATGAACGACTAAGAAATACTAAATACAAAAACTGAAAGAAATATAAATTTGTTTATCCCGAATGCAAAGAGGTGACGGTTTAATGTAAGGATGGAAGGGAGACACCGGGCCTGCGGACGCCTGCAAGGCTACCTCGGGTCTCTCCAGACTGAAGGAATGCTCCCGAACTAAAGCTGATGCTGCTGCTCAAAACCTGTACCTGTGTAAAAATGCACAGAGTGTAGCATCAGCACAATCAACCCCATGTGACGGTAAGTTCCTAGCCTAACCCCGGAGAAGTAGTGACGAGGCAAGACTGGATATCACATAAACCTGTGCAAAAATATATATAAGAGTACAACGAAAAATAATAAGAACATAACAATTTAACTGGGAAAGGGAGCATGCTTCAGGTCTAACAATTAGAAACAAATATCAGGACTAAGGGTTAGTACATGTACAATTTAACTCCTAGCAATAATGAATAAATAAGGCAAATTTCATATTCAACTCATCTCGTTGCAGGCGTGCAACCCAATTCCATTTCTCAATATCTTGTGGTAGGCGTACCACCCGCTACCATTTCAATATCATGTGTGGTAGGCGTACCACTCGCTTCCATCTCAATATATCATGTGTGGTAGGCGTACTACTCGCTCCCATCTCTATATATCATGTGTGGTAGGCGTACCACTCGCTCCCATCTCAATATATCATGTGCGGTAGGCGTACCACTCGCTCCCATCTCAATATATCATGTGTGGTAGGCATACCACTTGATACCATTTCTTTCAACACAATACACAATACGAGCCCGGCAAGGGAACAATCAATTTAATACCATTCCCGGCAAGGGAACAATCAAATCAATACTTTTCCCGGCAAGGGAACAATAGCAACAAGTCAAACATCCCGACAAGGGAGAGTCAACTATAACAAATCCTATTCAACTTCTTCTTAGCATTTTTAATACCAATATTCACTCAAGATTTTCATAGGATTAAGCAAAAGTGTACAATTATCAAATTAAGACACGCGGTCATGCTCGACACAGATGCATGGATACTCGTCACCATGCCCATACGTCGTACTCTACACAAAATAGGTAGTAATTATGACTCAACTCCTAATCCCTCAAGCTAGGATTAAACCAAACACTTACCTCAACTTCCACGGCTAAATCAATCCACAACGACCGCCTTCCCTTTCGAATTCTGCTCCAACTCAATCAAATCTATACAATAAGGACTTCATAATATCTATATAGGCTAAACAAATCAAACCCAATGCCTACATATAGGTTCCCAAGCTTTCTTTACAAAAATTCCAAAATCGCCCCCTAGCCCGCTTGGTCAAAACACGAGGTTTGGACCAAAACCAAATCCCCCATTCACCCACGAGCCAGAATATATATTTTGTTTTCAAATTCGATCCCAAAACGAGGTCTAAATCAAGAATAATTGAAAAGCCCTAACTCTACCCATTTTTCCAATTTCTACCCTAAATTACATGTTTTAGGTTTAGGATTTCAATAGACGATGATAGAAATTGAACAAAACGAGTTAAATAATACTTACCCAAGAAGTTTTGGTGAAGAAATGCTCTAACAATCGCCTAGAAGCTTTGGAGAAGAAAGATTTTCTGAAATTTTTGATAACTCTCGAAATGGTTCTGTTTGGATTTTTAAAAACACTGGGCAAACTTAAACCTACGCGTTCGCGATGGGACCTTTGCGTTCGCGATGGGTCTTGCTGATTAGCCTTCACGTTCACGATGAAGAAGCTGGTGACCCCATCCCTTGAACCCTATGCGTTCACATTTGGCTGGGTCGCGTTCGCGAAGGGTACCGCCTTGAAGCTTCACGTTCACGGCTCCATCTTCGCATTCGCGAAGAGGAAAATTGGCACCTGGGAGATTTGTCTTACACGTTCACGAAGAACAAAACCCCTGGGCACTGAACAGCAGAAACCTGCAACATTCCTAAGACCAAAAACCACTCCGACACACCTCTGAATCACTCACGAGCCCTAAGAGTACTTAACCAAACACACGCACTAACTCAACAACCTCATACGAACTTAACCGTGCGATCTAATCGCAAAAAGAACATCAAAAACAATGAATCAAACTTCAAAATTAATAGTTTTTCTTCAAACTTCATAAAATTTCAAATTTGGAACTGATAGCCCGAAACACGTCTAACGACGTCCAATTTATACCAAATTTCATAGAAACATCTTAAATCACATATAAGACCTTTACCGGGCGCCGGAACCAAAATATGGGTCCGATACCAATACGTTCTAATAGATTTTCATTTCAATTTTCCTTAATAATTTCATAAAAATATTTCTTTTAAAAAATTTATTTCTCGGGCTCGGGAGCTCGCATTTCGATTCTGGGCGTACGCCAGAGTCTGATATTTTCCTACGGACTCTCCGGGACCGTCAAATCACGGGTCCGGGTCCGTTTAGCCAAAATATTGACCAAAATCAACTTTACTCATTTTAATATCAAATTTTTAGCATTTTCACAAAATTTTACATATAAGTTTTCCAGCTACTTGCCCGGAGTGCACGCGCAAATTGCAATAACTAAAAATAAGATTTTCAATGCCTCGGAAGCACGGAAAGAGAGAGGAAACAGGTGATAACCCTTTGGGTCATCACAATAATAGAATAATTAAGTGCAAGGCTGAATAAGCAAATTAATATGATAGAATCATGCAACACAATCAGCCATCAAATTACAACAATAAAAAATGACCCATAACCCTTAAGTAATGAGGTTCTTAGTAACTCATTATAATGTTAAACAATTTTAGAAGTGTTGAATAGTTGAAAATACTAGGAATTGCGTATGTTATCTCCTAGACTAGCACAACTAATGATTTCACATCGATTAACACACATGGCATGTTCTAGAATACACAAGATACCATAGAATATCACAAATACTCACACATAGACATTGCATATGACTCAATCAAGATGTTTCTGTTAAACTTTAAGGTCAATCAAGCACATACAATTGAAAAATTTAAGCAATAGTGCACTAGGTGACCTACGAGTCAAACAACTAAGAACATACATCACAGAGTAGGCTATCTATTTTACTTAGGCATCACAAATCATATCAAATATAGCCGGTGCCTAAAGAAAAATCAAGGGAGACTACTTAACTATCCAAAAAAAGCAAAAAATAAATTGGTATTTTTTATCGGACCTTAATTCCTCAAGAAAGTTGTCCAAAAGATTCATCGTCGGGAAAAGTCTGAATTTTTTTCCTTCTATATTTTCATTATTTTTCTTGAATAATTGTCTACTGCTACTCTAAACTAGACTACGTTTAACTACGGGTTCTAAAAGAAAAACTAACCAATAAAAATTTTATACAATTACACTTCAGATATTAGTTCCCCCACACCATACTTATGTTATGCATAGTCTCCGATACATATATGAATTAAAAACAAAAGTAAGGTGGAGACAAGAACTCCCTGCTACTCGAACCCATTCGGGTCATACTCAAAACCTTCCTACTCAGACCATCCGGAGCTTCGGCCTGATCATCATCTGCTCTAAGGGGTACCAAAGCCATTGGCCCCATGACATCATCACCTATATCATCCTTATCATTTGAGACCTTGTTGGTGTTTTCATTATCCGATGGGTGAATGGGATTGCTAGGTGCAATTCCCAATATTTGCACTAGACATGTCATTGCATAGCTGCATCCGCTCGTCATTTGTCACGCCCATCATTCTCATAATCAAGTTCAGGAAGCCATATAGATTTATGTTGAAATTTTCTTCCCGCTCATTCCACGCAGCCTGGGTCAGCTTTGTTGTAGAATCCAACAAACAAGTAATGTCCATAAGACCCTTTGGAGCCTCCACCATTTCATCATAAATAGGGTACTCAAGCACCCCCAAATATCATGTACTGTGTCAACAGGTTACCAAATAAGAACCTCTTTATCTTATGCCTAAATTGTGTGCAGGCCATCTCGACCAACATACTTTTACCTAAATTGATTGGTCTCACATTCATTAGAAAGAAGATCAGACACATCCTGGCTCGATTTCACCCGGAGTTGTGCTCGGCTGGCATTAGTCTGGCCTGCACAAAGTTCTG
The DNA here is from genome assembly GCA_026770625.1 of Nicotiana glauca. Classification (NCBI taxonomy): domain Eukaryota; kingdom Viridiplantae; phylum Streptophyta; class Magnoliopsida; order Solanales; family Solanaceae; genus Nicotiana; species Nicotiana glauca. The sequence continues at coordinate 23,050 of MU767236.1, forward strand.
CCACACCTTGGCCGTTCTGTTGAAGTCAAATCGTGCATCTCATTATGATTATCACCCTTTCTTCTCGTACATTTAGCATTAGAATCTACACAACATAGAGTGTGACGAATATCATTGTAGCTCGGGAACTTTACAAACTTTTGCAACCTCCTCGAGTTTGGGATATCAACCCCTAAGAACTTGCATAATGACTCCCCATCCAATGACACTTCCTTCCCTCTATCCATGACATGAACCTGTTCTCTTTCTCATACAGGTCCCTTACCATGCTAAGTTTGTATGTCCTCGACACTCAATGAACTTTTCCATCTTCATATTTTTCAATCGGGCTAGCACATTGGGAAAATTTCTATCCAAAGTGGTCATAAGTATCCCCATTTCTAACACATACCATCCATATGGCTCGAACTTGTGATACCATTAGACATCATCCTCACGAGCCAAATCCCATTGGGGCCGTGGTCCCAAAGATGCCCTCCTTGACTCATCAACAACTTGCTTCCCTTTTGCACGGCAAAATGACCCCTCACCTTGCTTTCGACTTTTAGGAGGGGATTAGTAGCAGAGGACTTCTCCACTCCTTTTCCTTTATTAGCACCATCACGAGCTATTGCAACCTACAAAATAATCAACTTGTATGTGAGAATTAATGAAGAAACCCTGCCTAAGGTGAAAGTGAAAATCAAAGACAACCCCACACTTAGACCCAAAGGATTTGTGCAATAGACTCACAATAATCGTTCAAAAAGTGTACAAGTGTTGCACCACAAGGCAATGGGTAATTATGACTTCCCCATGCCACGTAATTATATTCCAACTGTTATTCCATACACAAACAAGTAGTTAACTATGGCCATGACTTAGCCTTGCAAGCAAGCAACACTTGATGCCAATCACTACAACTAATACAATACACTAACTAATTCTAACAAAATAATACAGTATATATTATACATGATACAAGGTATGTGTAGTGTGATTATAGCATGGTAGGAATTGAAAACAAGCTTTGGGTTATGTAAAACCACCCCGAAACAACCTACACTTAGCCCAAAATAATATACAAACACACTGGGCTACTCAAACTTCATCGGTGCACTAAATAGTTATTCAAGCATTTTATCCAACACGTGGTGGACAGCAAGTGTGTGCAACTAAATTCAACAATGGTGGAACATGGTTACCCTCCCAAATTTGAATGAATTAGAGAGAATTATAGTTTACTGCTCCGTATAACTCATTTAAAACCAAATTCAATAACCAATTTTTCACATTGATACCACCCACTATAGCAACACAAGAGCAAAAGATAAAACTAGGGGAAACTTGGGAGTGGGGTAGTTTGGGATGGGGAGTGGGGATTACAACTAACCAAATTAAATAACATGGAGATAGAGATAGAGAGAGGTAAGGGGTGAGAGGGACTTTGTGAGTTAGTGTTATTTTAATTAGATTGGTAATAGGTAGTGGGCATAGGTTATTAGGTGAGTATTAACGGGCATCTGGGTTGGGGAAAGGGTTAATGAGCTAATTAAAAAAAAAATTACCTCTGCCCCAGCCTAGCGCAATGCGCTAGTCCTGACGCTAGGAAACTAGCTCCTGTATTTTGTTCCAAAGGCAGCACGGGGCACTGGCCTGGGCGTTTATTTTTTTTTTGTTCTTTTTGAATAAATCCCCGATCCCCCTGAGAACTTTGTACATCCATTATACACACTGGACAGCATTCCTACCTACATTTTCTATGACTATAAAGAAAAATAAAACTGTTGTCTACTCTAAGTAAAAAAAAGAAAAATTAAGTGATAAAAGCAATAAAATTTGGGTTGTCTCCCAACAAATGCCTGTTTAAATGTTGCAGCAAGATGCAACATGTTCCCTCAGGCATTCACCAAGTCTATCAAATTTTTGTTATGATGAACGCTACAACCCCAATAATGTTTCACTCTCTGCCCATTGACTAAAAATGTGCCATCGCTTTCGAGATCCCTTAGCTCAACAGATCCATGCTTCGTAGCCCGTACTACTTTAAATGGACCCCACCATCTAGATTTGAGCTTCACAGGAAAGACCTTAAACTTTGAATTGAACAATAGAATGGCTTGACCACATTTTAACTCACGATGAAATGTGTTTTTCATGTCATCTCTTTGTTTTCTCCTTATATAACTTGCCATTCTCATATGCGTGCTATCAAAACTCTTCAAGCTCATTTAGTTTAAACATTCATTTTCCCCACCTAGATACGTATCGAAGTGGAGCTTCTTGATCTCTAATATGCCTTGTGCTCAAGATAAATGAGTAAGTGACAAGCCTTCCCATAAACCAACTTGTACGGTGAAGCTCAAATTAGAGTTCTGTATGCAGTATGATATTCCCATAGAGCATAATGTAGCTTGCTAGTCCAATCCTTCATACTTCTGATCATTGTCTTCTCCAAAATTTGCTTTACCTCCCTATTCAAAACCTCCACTTGACCACTGGTTTGCAGATGATAAGCAGTTGCGACCTTGTGTCTCACTCCATACTTAGCCAAGAGGTTTCCCAAGAGTTTGTTACAAAAGTGAGTACCTCCATCACTAATCAAAGCATGAAAATTAGAAATCTCATAAAAATAATAATTCTTCATAAATTTCACCACTACCTTAGAATCATTCGTAGGAAAAGCCACAACCTCAATCCACTTTTACACATAGTCAACTATAACCAAGATGTATCAATCGCCGTTCGATACTAGAAACGGCCCCATGAAATCTATTTCCTAAACATCAAAGATTTTGACCTCAAGTATGCCCTTCAATGGCATCTCCTACTTGTCTCAAAATTCTACCCGACTTTTAGCACGTATCACATTTTTGCACAAAAGCATGTGCATCCTTAGAATGTGTGGGCCAATAGAAACCCGACTACAACACCTTTGTAGCCGTTTTGTCTCCACCATGGTGTCATTTATATGGTGATGCATGAAAATCATGTAAAATTGCTTTCAAATCCTCCTCGGGGATACAACGGTGCACCAAATGATCTGCATAGTGCTTAAACATAAATGGCTCATCCCATAAGTAAAATCTAACATCATGCATGAATTTTCTCTTACCATCCAGTGAGAACTCTGATAGTCACCCCAATTACAATGAAGTTCACATAGTCAACATGCCATGCGTCTATGCTAGCTGTGACGACTTGCAATTTCTCATTAGGGAAACTTCCCAGAATTTTGCCCCCTTCATCAGCATGTGCGCGAGTTTCCAATCGCAACAAATGGTCCTGCTATTTGACTTTCTATTCCTTTTCGATCCTTTATTTCCACGTCAAATTCCTACAAAAGAACCTAACAAATTAATCTAGGTTTAACATCATTTTTTCTTAAAACATACCTAATGGCTGCATGATCTAGGTACACGATGGCTTTAGTTCCCACCAAGTAGGCCCTAAATTTGTTAAGCGACCATAATACCGCTAACAACTCTTTTTATGTCTGTATAATTTATTTGAGCTAGATTTAGAGTTTTTTTCAGTGTCGTAAATTGAGTAGAACACTTTATTTTTCCTCCTATCCAATACGACCCCAATTGCCATGTCACTAGCATCACACATCAACCCAAAAGGCTCTCCCCAGTTTGGGTCGATGATAATTGGTTCAGTCACCAATCTATTCAGCTCCTCATATTCCTTCAAGCATTGCTCATCAAAATTGAAAGGCATATCCTTCTCAAGTAACCTACACAAGGTAGCATAAATCTTAGAGAAATTTTAATGAATCTGCGATAGAAAACATGCATGTCCCAAAAATCTTATGACTCCTTTGACAGGGATTGAAGGTGGCTCTTCGTCAATTGCATCCATTTTTGTTTATCAACCTCCAACCCATATTTGGAAACCTTGTGCCCGAGTACAATTTCTTCTCATACCATAAAATAACACTTCTCCCAGTTCAACACTAAATTCGTCTGTTCACACCTGGTAAGCACTTTACTCAAATTTTTTAAGCATTCATCAAAGATGGTCTGAAGACTGAAAAATAATCCTTAAATACGTCAACAAAATTTCTACCATATTAGTAAAGATTGCCATCATGCTCCTTTGAAAAGTTGCGGGTGCATTGCACAACTCAAATGGCATTCACTTAAAAGCATAAGTTCCATAAGACCAAGTGAAGGTGATCTTCTTTCGGTCCTTTGGTGCAATTGATATTTAGTTATAGCCGAAATATCAATAAAAGAAATAATAATATTCTTGTCCGGCCAACCTATCTAATATCTGATCAATAGAAGGAAAGGGGTTGATGCTTTCTAGTAGCATCATTCAATTTCCGGTAGCTAATGCAAATTCTCCAACATGTGACAATACTAGTTGGAATTGATTAATTATTATCATTTATGACCACCATCATTCTACCCTTTTAGACACACAATGTACTGGACTTACCTATTTGTTGCTAGAGATGGAAAAGATAATACCTGCATCGATCCACTTTATGTCTTCCATTCTTACCTAAAATGACCCGACCAGTAATTTTAAGCATTTGCATTTTGCTCAATAGTTTGGGGGAACGAGTAGCTCCATATGTCATATTAGGACTTGTGTGCAAAATTTTAGTTTATTCCAAGTTGATTTGATATGTTTCAGCACGAGCTTTTGGAAGCTGAAAGTTCGGAAGTTCATTAAGTTTGATTTGAGGTGCTTTTCGTCATTTCAATGTTCTTATGCATGATTTGAGGCCTCGAGTTGGTGCGTGTTAAGTTATGAGAATTGTTGGAGTGTTCTTACGGGGTCCCGATGGGCTCGAGTGAGTTTCAGATAGGTTTAGGTTGTGTTGCGCTCATTTTCTTATGTTTCGATGTTGTTTCTTCAAGCATAAATCGTACCACATTAAGCAAATGAACTCCTATTTCTCTTTTGATTGAAGCATTAGATCTGTATCGTAATTACGGATCCCTAGCAAAAAGAATCGTCCAATTTTGGATATCGTATGAGGAATTTATGGTCATTTTACTAAGAAATGGATTGCTAGATTTTTCAGATTAATTATGAAATTGCCACTGAATTTGTATTTAAAAATCTACACTATTTACAAATATTGAAACCAACATATCTCCTTCATTATAAAAGTCAAATTGAGTGATTTAAAAGCCTAACTTAACTAAAATTTCACAAGGAATCCATTGGAGGCATAAAAAGCGAGTTTTGGGATTGTTTGGCATGAGAAACGATGCAGATTAGCTGGCAGAAAAACACATAAAATAAGGATCTATTCATTTGGTCATATTTTGAGTTGGGGAGCTGAGATTTGGGTAAAATTTGAGGCAATTTTTACAATATGGATTGGGGTAAGTGTTCTCTACTCGATTATTACTCCCTGATTTGTTTTCTTTCCGACATTATTTATTCTACGCAAGACGTGGAAAGTATGATTTAAAAGGATTTGACGTGTTTAGAAATTTATTTGACATGCCATATATACTTTACTTTAATTATACCTTATGTATATAAGCCAAACATGTCGTAATAGAAAAGTTCCCGCAATTTCAGTTAAGATATGGCATGTAACTAGATCACTTTGCAACCAGATTTTCTCCTACCATATGGAGTCTTTTAGGAATAAATTATATATGAAATCGAAGGCCTATGTATGTAGTTTCCACTTCTTCAGTCCATACATCAATACGATATAGGAGAGAAAAGTTATGAGCGTCCAAAGTAGGGCTGCCACAACGTCACTTGAGTATTACGGCAAAAGTAAGCAGGTTACTAGGCCAACTTGCGGGCTAGTTTTCTCCCAATCCATAAGGAATGTGAAGAAGATTCAAACATAAAAGTTGGAGTTTGCTGAATCTAGTTTCCCGAACATCAAACCGTTTGTTGATATGATGTTGGAGTAGAGAGAAACGAGGGTTCAAAGCAGAGTCACTCAAGCTGCCAAAAAGCACCTTAGTCACCTACTAGATTAGTGAGGCAGTGGCTTTTTATATTCAGTTTGTTATCCATTTTTTTAGAACATATCCAGTACCTCTTGAGATGAAATAAGTCCCCAAATATTCTCTCATGTCTCCTTGTAAATTATCCAATCAATTCAAGAATTTTGGGTAGAATAATTCACGCAAGACTTGAGAGGTGTAGGGGTGTTCCGGTTGTATCTCCTACTTGAGTTTTAAAGAGGTTTTCTTGTTGAAGACAACCTTAATTTGAACAAAATCTTGCTGTAAGATTTCAAGAATTACTTTTGATGAGTATTTGAAGCAAATAAAGTTTAAGGTGTGCGAGGTTTAACTTCTTTCTTCATTGGCATGAGTTTTGTCAAGTTACAATTCATTTGCTTCATGTGATTCTGGAGAAAATATTATTCAAGCATGAATATTTCCTTGTCTTTCTTAAGATATGAGCCTTGAAATTCAGCCTTAATCCATTTATAAATCTCAATTTCAAGACTTTGTTTTATGTAGGGTTCACCTTTCTTATTTGGAGACATGTACTTGCCAAGTACGGTAAAATTGATCCATATGAATCCGATTGTGAGTTTTTCCTTGTTTCTGGCTGGGCTGTGAGCTTTCAGACTCATTTATAATCTATTTTAGCAGCTCAATTTCATGTTTTGGCTGTGTTTGATGGCCTATGCTATTTTGTAAGTTCAATATCCAGTTCACTAGAATTTCCACATACTTGAACTCTGAGATTCGCAATTGAGTGGGTGATGGCCATTGCTTGAGGTGTGAAACCCACTGTGGAGTGTAATGGAGTAGTTGAGATCCGCAATTTTCTCTGGCTAGGAGTGAATTTGATGTTCGAAAAGTTCTATTTATGTACCATGATCAGCTCGCAAGTCCACGATAGTTCCGTTAAGCGACAATTATGTATATATGTGTGCGTGGATAGTATGGATTTGTAAGTGTTTAGACACATGTAGATGGTGAATGTAGCATGTTCCATATATTGGTTTAGAACTCTATGTTATACATGAGATAGATATTTAAATTTTTAGATGCATATAAATATAGATGGTAACCGTTCAGACGGTAGTGTTCAGACGCATAGCATTCACATACATAGCGTTTAGATGCAAGAGTGTTCAGACACATAGTGCTCAGACGCATTGAGACCGTTTAGACGGACACACATATTTGGGCGTGCATATGCCACTAAGTGAGATAGCGTTTAGACACTTATATAGATTATGATGGTATGTATATAAATATGAGAGATACCATATAAATAGATCTGGTATTACTAGTACAATAACATATTTAAAAGTAAGCAATGCACTTCAGTTATATTTCGAGTTTCTTTATGTTACTCTTAATTTCAGTAAGGATGGCAGTTCTAGAGTATGCCATATATATGTTTCATATGCATTCTTATCCCTTGTGATATACTTCCGTTACCCTCTTGTTTCTTGTACTGTCTTTCTAATCTAACATATAGACAATTCAGATAAGTGCTTGTATTTGAGTTACATTATTACTGTCCATGATATTACTTAATTTCCTTATGATTGTATTTCTACCTTACAGACTTAGTACATAGTCGTACTGACGTCCTTTTATCTTGGGTGGACGCTGCATTTTTATGCTCGCAGATATAGGTTGTTCGAGAAAAGATAGAAATCAACAGGACAACATGTAGCAAATTTGAAGGCACTCCTTTGTTGCGGAGTTGCGAGTACATGGGTATGTTTAGTTTCACATATAGGTATGGCGGGGCCTTGTCCCGTTCTTATGTTCAGTTAAGCTGTTATTATTAGAAGGCTTGTAGATATGAATCATTTGGTTTAGGTATAATTTGTATAGTTGTCATATTAGGTCTTATCGGCCATCCAGTTGTGTGAAATCTTTGTGTATAGTATGCTTTCCCCTTTAAAGCTTTATTTATAATTTTAGTAGTTTAAGTATGAGTATGAGATAGCAGGTTAGCGGAAACCAGCAGTTAAAGCCAGTTGCCGGTTGTGGCCCTAGGATGGGGACGTGATAAAAGTGGTATCGGACCAGTTCAGTCCTAAAGGTGTCTACAAGCCAAATTAGGAGAGTCATCATTGCTTCTCATTCAGATCGTGCGATAGAGCCATAGTATCAGAGTTTATTCAGCTAATAGAATGTTTTGATTAAGTGTGTGTGCGCTATGAGTAAAAGAGCTTCAGTTGCCCAGAAAGGCAAAATAGTAGCACACGAGGGCACCAATCAAGTGCCAGTAACAGGTATAGAGCAGAGCAAAGCATATGGCGAGGTTCAAGTTGAGACTTTACAAACCCCTCCCCCTCTAGTGGAACTAAGGCAGGCTGGAACTACTGCACCTTCCGTTCCTCCATCAGATACTCAAAGGCTGGATGTCTGAGACACTATCAGACTCTTGACTGAACTAGTAGCAGCTCAAGCTCAGCAGCAGAATACCGATGTTTATGTTAGGGGAGTTTGTAGTACGCGAGTTTGGGATTTCCTAGAATTGGACCCACCGGCTTATATAGGATCCATAATAGATGAAGAACCGCAAGACTTCATAGACAGGGTAAGTAGAACATTACGAGTTCTGCATGCTATAGAAGCTGAATCGGTAGAGTTAGCCTCCTATCGGTTGCAAGACCTTGCAGCATGATGGTATCGTACTTGGAAATTATCCAAAGGAACACATGCACCTCCGGTATCTTGGCAGGAATTCTCAGAGGCCTTTATTAAACATTACATGCCAGTAGAGACAAAACGAGCCAGAGTTGATAGTTTCTTGAATTTACGTGAGGACTGTATGTGTGCCAAAGAGTACGACCTTTAGTTTAATTCCTTAGAAAGGTACGCCCCAACTATCATAGCAAATATGGAGGATAGGGTACACAGATATGTCGTAGGTCTAGGACCACACTTGATAAACGCATGCATGACTGCTGTGTTACAACCAGGCATGGACATAGCCCGTATACAGGCCTATGCTGAAAACCTAGAAGTACAAAAGGAGCAACAACAAGCTGAGCGAGAATCAAATGGGAGTCAGTATAAAAGGACTAGGTTCTCAAGGTCATTTGGAGAGCCTTCAAATAGTAATAGACAGCCTGAGTTCAGACAGAGAGCGACCAACATGTCACCTCAGTTTATATGGCCTAGATCTATATGTCCTGAGGCTAGTCAGAGTTCCATAACTTCTACATCACATCAGCAAAGTGTATTTCATCAGTCAGAATGAACCTTCCCACGATGTAGGAATTGTTGTGGATTTCATAAAGGCCAGTGCCGTTTGGGCACTAACGAATGTTATATCTATGGAGATCAAGACCACAAAATGCAATATTTTACGCATAATGCTAGTGAGAGTGTGGTGCAGCCAACGAAGTTTCTAGCCACATCCCTAGTGGCAACACGCCCTTCCGGACAAGGTTCTCAAGTTTCAGGCAGACGAGGTAAAGGTAGAGCAGCAACATCCAGATCAGGTACATAATCTTGCTGCCAGTCTTAACATTATTTTAGTTATTGAACATTCGAGGATAAATGTTCCTTTCCGATATTAACGGGGAAACAATATTACACCCTGATTTGTTTTCTTTCCGATATTATTTATTCTACGCAAGACGTGGAAAGTATGATTTAAAAGGATTTGACGTGTTTAGAAATTTATTTGACATGCCATAGATACTGTACTTTAACTATACCTTATGTATATAAGCCAAACATGTCGTATTAGAAAAGTACCCGCAATTTCGGTTAAGATATGACATGTAACTAGATCACTTTGCAACCAAATTTTCTCCTAGCATATGGAGACTTTTGGAGATAAATAATAAATGAAATCGAAGGTCTATGTATGTAATTTCCACTGCTTTAGACCTTACATCAATAAGACATCATAATGAAAAGTTATGAGCGTCCAACGTAGGGCTGCCACAACGTCACTAGAGTATTACGGCAAAAGCAAGCAGGTTACTAGGCCAACTTGCGGGCCAGTTTTCTCCCAATCCATAAGGAATGTGAAGAAGATTCAAACATGAAAGTTGGAGGCTTTTGAATCTAGTTTCTATAACATCAAACCATTTGTTGATACAACGTCGGAGTAGAGAGAAATGAGGGTTCAAAACGGCATCACTCAAGCTGCCAAAAAACAGCGTAGTCACCTACTAGCTTAGTGAGGTGGTGGCTTTTTATATTCAGTTTGTTATCCAATTTTTTTGAACATATACAACACCTATTGAGATAAAATAAGTCCCCAAATATTCTCTCATGCCTCCTTGTAAATTATCCAGACAATTCAATAACTCTGGGTACAATAATTCACGCAAAACATGAGAGGTGGGGGGGTGTTCATGTTGTATCTCCTACTTGAGTTTTAAGGAGCTTTTCTTGTAGAAGCCAACCTTAATTTGAACGAAATCTTGCTGTAATATTTCAAGAATTAATTTTGTGAGGATTTGAAGCAAAGAAAGTCTAAGTTATGTGAGGTTTAACTTCTTTCTTCATAGGCATGAGTTTTGTCAAGTTACAATTCATTTGCTTCATATGATTCTGGAGAAAATATTATTCAAGTATGAATCTTTCCTTGTCTTTCTTAAGATATGACCCTTGAAATTCAGCCATAATCCATTTATAAATCTCAATTTCAAGACATTGTTCATGTAAGGTTCACCTTTCTTCTTTGGAGACATGTACCTCACAAGTACGGTAAAATTGATCCATATGAATCCGATTGTGAGTTTTCCTTGTTTCTGGCTGAGTTGTGAGCTTTCAAACTCATTTATAATCTATTTTAGAAGCTTAATTTCATGTCTTGGCTGTGTTTTAATGGCCCATGCTTTGTTGTAAGTTCAATACCCAGATCACTGAAATTTCCACGTACTTGAGCTCTGAGATTCGCAATTGAGTGGGTGTTGGCCATTGCTTGAGGTGTGCAACCCATTGTGAAGTGTAATGGAGCCTTTGAGGTCTATAATTTCCTCTGGCCAGGAGTGAATTTGAGGTTCAAAAAGGTTTGTTTATGTACTATGATCAGCCCGCAAGTCCACGATAGTTCCGTTAAGCGACAATTATATATATATGTGTACATGTGTAGTATGGATTTGTAATTGTTTAGACACGTAGATAGTGAATGTAGCATGTTCCGTATATTGGTTTAGTACTCTATGGTGATACGTGAGATAGATATTTAAGCTTTTAGATGCATATAAATATAGATGGTAATCGTTCAGAGGATAGTGTTAAGACGCATAGCATTTACATACATAGAGTTCAGACGCATGAGTGTTAAGACACATAGCGTTCAGACGCATTGAGACCGTTTAGATGGATATACATATTTGGGCGTGCATACTCTATTAATCGAGATAGCATTAAGACACTTATATAGATTATAATCGTATGTATATAGATATAAGAGACACTATTTAAATAGATCTGGTATTACTAGTATGATAACAGATTCAAAAGTAAGCAATGCACTTAAGTTATATTTCGAGTTTCTTTATGTTACTCTTAATTTCAGTAAGGATGGCAGTTCTAGAGTATGACATATGTTTCATATGCATTCTCAGCCTTTCTGATATACTTCCATTACCTTCTTGTTTCTTGTACTATCTTTCTAAGCTAATATATAGACAATTCAGATAAGTGCTTGTATTTGAGCTATATTATTACTGTCCATGATATTACTTAGTTTCCTTATGATTGTATTTCTACCTTACAAACTCAGCACATCAGTCATACTGACGTCCCTTTCTCTTGGGGGACGCTGTATTTTCATGTTCGCAGGTATAGGTTGTTCGAGAAAAGACAGACATCAGTAGGACAATATGTAGCAAATTTGACGGCACTCATTTGTTGCGGAGTTGCGAGTACAGGGGTATGTTTAGTTTTATATATGGGTTTGGTGGGGCCTTGTCTCGTTCTTATGTTTAGTTAAGTAGTTATTCTTAGAAGGCTTGTAGATATGAATCATGTGTTTTAGGTATAGTTTGTATAGCTGTCATGTTAGGTCTTATGGGCCATCCAGTTGTGTGAAATCCCTATGTATAGTATGTTTTGCCATTGAAAGCTATATTTGTGATTTTAGTAGTTTATGTATGAGTATGAGATAGTAGGTTAGCGGGAACCGGCATTAGAGCCAGTTGCCCGTCGCTGACCAAGGATGCGGTCGTGACATCAATTTTGGTTATATTTCATGAATTCATTTTCGTTTTTGGGATTTGATTGATGATTTCAAAGTGAAATTTGGGGATTTTTCCTAAAGTTTCATAAAGTGAATATTTACATTTTGAACATCGATTCAGAGTCGAATTTGAGTAAAACTAGAACTATTGGAGTCATAATTAAATGAATTATCGGATTTTGTGAGGTTTATCGGGTTCTGAGGTGCCGACTCGTGTTGGGCTTTTTGGCCAATTTTGGGATTTTGATTAAATATTCGAACTTTTTCAATTGGGATCCTTTAGAGCATTGTTTGATGTATTTGAGTTGTGTTTTTGGTTAGTTTCTAGCCGTTCGAAGGTCAGAACGTGCGTGATGGCATTTTTGGAGCATCGTGGCTTGCTCGCTGTTGGAATTGGTTTATTCAAGAAAAGCAACTCTTGTAAACTTAGTGCTGAGGGTATGAAATCTCAAATTACGTGTTGTATGATTGGTATTAAGGTGACGCATATGATACGTGACGGACATGTGGGTGTGCACCCTATGAATTGTGACTCCATTGTTTCCCTCATACAGTGTAGTGGCCCTATTTTGCTGATATTTGTGTTTTCACAATGTGATTAAGTAAATGAGCTATCAATCATACTAGATATAATGTTTAGGCTTTATGCTAATATTGTTAGGGCACATAGTGATCGTTTCTTGCTGTCATCTTACTGATTTTATTGATATTTCATACTCAGTCATATTCATGCATTCGTATCATATCTCAGTCTCAATTTTTGTTTATTGATACATCATATCATTGTTGTTGAGCTAGTTTCACAAAATTGTGAGATCTTGAGTGAGACTGGAGAGATTAATCACTGAGTAAGGCCGAGGGCCTAATTGTAAGGCTATTAATACTATAGCACATGAGTTGTCCGTGCAACACTTGAGTTGTCCATGGGGATTCTAATATTGAGACTATAGCACATGAGTTGTCCGTGCAGCACATGAGTTGTCCATGTAGATTTTGATATTGATACCATAGCACATGAGTTGTTCGTGCAGCACGTGATTTGTCCGTCCAGATTATAGCGCTTGGGCTGAAGGAGCCCCTCCGGAGTCATCACCCCCCAAATGAGCGCATTCGACAATGTATGTATGTGTGTGTATGTGTGTGTGTGTATGTATATATTGTCGCACGCCTCAACAAGTATTGTATAGTGTTGAGTAATTTAGTGCACTGAGTATTGAGCACGGTAAGATATAATGCAAGACAGTGAGGCTGAGTACTCTGAGATGTGAGTACATGTGTTCTTCAATGAGAGGCATTATATTTGATATACATACTTGAGATACATGCATAGAGATGCATTTCCTTTTGCACCTAGGGGCATGTTCGGATTGTGGTTTGGAGGTCCGTATCTTATTAGGCTTGAAATGCCGAAAGTTAAATTTTTGAAGTTTCCGGATTGATAGTGAAGTTTTTATATCGGGCTCAGAATTTGATTCCGAAATTTAGAATAGTTCTGTAGTGATGAATGTGACGTGTGTGAAAAATATGGGGTCAATTAGACTTGGTTTGGTTGGTTTTGTCATCGGCTGTAGAATTCTTAAGATTTCAAGTTTGTTAGGCTTGGATTGGAGGGTGAATCTTGATTTTAGCGTCGTTTGATGTGATTTGAGGATTGGAATAAGTTCATACGATGTTTTAGGATTGGTTGGCATATTTGGTTGAGTTCCTGGGGGCTTGTGTGAGTTTTGGATGCTTAACGAAAGTTGATTTGGACTAAGGCAATTGCTGAAGTTGTTAAATCTATTATTTTCGCCCCTGCAAATATTGGACCATAGGTGTGGCGCCGCATAAGCGGATTGGTAACCGCAGATGTGGTATGAGGCTTGAAGGTTGTTGGTCCCAGATGTGGCTCAAGGACCGCAGAAGTGGGAGCGCATCTGCGATGAGTGGAGCACAGGTGCGACTCTTGGAGGTTTAATGAAATTTTTTCTGGTGCGAGTCCCCAACCTCAGAATCGGGATGACCGTAGAAGCAAAAATTGCTTGGCAGAAATACGAAAATCGAGGGCATGAGTTCACAACTTGAAAAATCATATTGGAGCTTGGGGAAGGTGATTTTGTGAGGATTTTGAAGAGAAGATCAGTGTGTATTGATTCCTAACTCCTTATTGATTGTATTCCATTAAACTAAGCTTAAATTCATCATTTAATTTGGATTTGGGGTTAAAAATTGTGAGAATTGAGTAAAACTTCTTAGGCTGAGTTTTGGGATTTTTATCAAGGTTCTGGTATCAGATTTGAGTGATTTTGGTATGTTTAGACTTGTGAGTCAATGGGTGTTCATATCTGTAATTTTTACCCAATTCCGAGACATGGGTCTGGGGAAAATTTTCGGTCGTTTTTCTAATTTCTCGCCATTGCTTTAAATTCATTAGTCAAATTATTTGCTTGTAGTTTTATTTATGTTTTGTAATTGATTTGATTAGATTTAGGCTACTCGGAGCTGGATACTCATGGCAAGAGCGTGATATCAGATTGATTTTGAGCTGGTTCGAGGTAAGTGGCTTGTCTAACCTTGTGTGGGGGAACTCCCCTTAGGATTTTGGTATTGTTGCTGTATGAAAGCCGTGTACGCGAGGTGACGAGTGAATACACGTGCTAATTGTTTAAAAACCCCATTTTCATTAAGTAATATTTGTGTTTTCTTTTAATTGAGCAATACTTGTACTTGAAGTTTCCTATTTAACTTAGGAAAGCATGACTGTGTGACTTAACTATTTTATCTGCTTTAACTGCTTATTTAGTTTTTGTGTATCATGTTTAGAGTAGAAACTCCTATTTATTTTCGAATAGAACTGTAGATTTCTTTCTTGAGACTGTTGTGTGTTTACTTTGGGACTACGAGACGGTATCCCAGGAGATCCACCTTGTTTGTTTACTTTTGGACTACGGATTGGTATTCCGGAAGATCTCCCTATACATTTATAATTGGGACTATTGGACGATATCCCGGGAGATCCGCATGTACTGGGTATTTATGTTTGGTACAATGGATATTTCAGGAGATCCCCTCACACATTTACGGTTTGGACTACGGGAGGATATCCCGGGAGATCCTCTGCATATTTGTGTTTGGGACTACGGGACGTTATTCTAGGAGATCCCCTATTGTTATGTTTGTGTTTTGAGTTATTACTTCCTCGATTACATCCTTATTAACTGTTAGCATCTTTAATTATACTGTTTTACTTTATGTTATTATACCTCACTTACCTAATGGTTATATATATATATATATATATATATAACTATTAGGGCCCTGACCTTCCTCGTCACTACTCGACCGAGGTTAGGCTTGGCCCTCACTAGATACCACTATGGTGTACTCATACGCTTTGCTGCACATATTTTTCATGTGCATATTTAGGTTCTTCTTCTTAGTTGTTCTATTAGTGAGGCGGGAAACTACAGAATCTTCGAGGTATATCTACCGCGTCCGCAGACCTAGAAGTCCCTCTCTATTCTCCACTTTAGCTTTAGACTTCCTGTATTCATTTTGTTTAGACATTTTGGAGTTAGAACACTATGTAAATTTCTCTAGCTTGTGATTTCATGAAATTCCGGGTTTTGGGAGAGTTCTTGTTCAGTTTTTGGAGAGTTCTTGCTAGTTTTATATTTTATTTTCTTTTTTTTCCGTAAATTGTTAGGCTTACTTAGTCGTAGAGACTAGGTGTTTTCACAACAGTTTCGAACAAGATAAATGAGCGACCACAAGCTTTGCTTAAGTGCTCGACATGCAGTTAGCTTGAAACATGTTCATCATGTGGTCGAGCGAAGTTCACGTTATTGAAGCCTCCTAGCATCACTTTAGATAGGAGAAGAATGATGACTAAAAGTGAAGGTAAGTTCTTTTTATCGATATATCGTGCGGCGTAATGGAGATCTTGATCTATATCCGGTGCTTCGTAGAATTCGGGACCTAATGATGTTCGGTTCGTCACATGAACTCAAGAGGTAGAACTTGGATCATGACAGGCTAATATCAAATCTCTAGGTTCATAGGAGTCATGAATCACAAGCTGGTTTATTAAAGTGTCGTGGATCGGTACGGAGACATTTGGACTTACCTTCAAGAGGCTATGCAACTGTTAGGAAACTTCTACTTCATTTGATTTCTTTATCGTGCGAGATCTTTGATATCAAAATTCTAAACCTCTATCATCTATTCTTTCACAGATGGTGAAGTCACGTACAACTAGAGATGACCAGGCACCCGCGCCCCCTGCTAGAGCCATCAAAGGTTGGGGTTGGGGTAAAGGCTAAGAACGCGCATATGGTGCAGCCAGAGCACCCGCACGAGCTGTTATAGAAGAGCCACCAGCAGCTCCAACTAGAGCCCAAGCGCCTGATACACTTACTGCTACCACTACACCAGCTCTCTAGGAGACCATTGCACAACTCATGAGCATGTACACCACTCTAGCTTAGGCAGGGTTGATTCCTCTTATTGCAGCCACATTTCAGGCCAGGGGAGGAGCACAGACTCCAGCCGCCCGCACTTCTGAGCACCGGGTTCAAGTTGATCATATCCCAGAGGTTATACCAGTAGTGCTTGTGGCCCCAGTTCAGCCCGAGGATAGGGCAGCAACTTCAGATGATGAGCAGCGGTGGCTTGAAAGGTTCAAAAAGTACAAGCCTCCCACATTCAGTTGTTTAGCATGAGAGGATGCTCAAGGATTTATGGAGGAGTGTCATTTTATCCTCCACACTATGGGTATATCAGGATCGAGTGGGGTTTATTTCACTGCCTTTCAGCTTCGAGGAGCAGCCTATCAGTGGTGGCGTACTTTTGAGTTGGATAGTCCGGCTGAGGCAACTTCCCTTACATGGACTCGTTTTTCAAATATGTTTTTGAGAGAGTATGTTCCTCAGAGCCTCAGGGACGAATGATGTGCAAACGTTGAGCATTTGCGCCAGGGTACTATGACTATTTCAGAGTATGCTATCCATTTCACTAACATGGCTAGGCATGCACCGGCCTTAGTTTCTACATTTTGTGAGAGAGTTTGCAGGTTTATTAAGGGACGCATTCCCAGCATCAGGTCTAGCATGGCCCGGGAGTTGGAGATAGATATTGCTCATCAGCATGTTGTGAGCATTGGTAGGAGAGTAGAGGGCACGCATGCTAGGGATATGGAGGAGAGAGAGTCCAAGAGGTCTCGAGAGTCGGGCTCTTATTCTGTTGCATGTGCCCTAGCTACAGTTCATCATAGTAGGGGTTATATGAGTCGCCCCGTTCATTCAGCTCTTCCAGCAGCCAGTGGAATTCCAGCTCATCCTAGACTTTAGAAGTCTTATTATGCACCTCCAATATCTAGTGTGCCTGTACGGGGTGCTTTCATTGGTCAGTCCAGAAGACCTGGCCCAAGCTAGTCATAGCTAGCACGTTCTCCTAGAGCTTTTTTTGAGTGTGGAGACACACGCCATATGGTGAGGGATTTCCCTAGACTGAGGATGGGTGCACCTCCATAGACTTCTCAGCCACAACGTGCTTCATAGACTTCCCAGGATATGATCACAGCACCAGTTGCTACCCTACCTACTCAGCCAGTTAGAGGTGGAGTACGGGGAGGTAGAGGTCGCCCTAGAGGGGGAGGACAGGGTAGATAATATGCCCTTCTTGCCAATACGGAGGCTGTGAGCACGTGATTTTTGCCCTAAGCAAATTATTCCTAAAAATCCAAACAAAATAATTTTTTAATTTTTGTTGATATTTGTGGCATTTTGTCTTAATTAGTTACATAATAATTCATATTAAAAATACAAAAAATATGCATATGCATTAGGATTTTTAATTTTATAATTTTAGTGTTAATTTATTTTTGAAATAATTTAAAGAAAATTAAAAATAGTTCTTATGTAGTTTTAATTGACAATTGATTTTTATAACTTAAATAGTTTAATTAGGATTTAATTAGTTTAATTAGGATTTTGTTGTTAATTTTTACAAAATATAAAAATTACAAAGTATAAAAAAAATATATATATAAAAATATATAATAAACAATAGAATTAAATAAAAGAAATAAGAAGGAATTAGTAAAGGAAAAGCATGGTTTTAAGAGGCATTTGGGCCAAAGTTGATAGCCCAAACCATAGCACAGCCAAGCCCAATTTCCACATTACCCAGTCTGCCATGTCCAGCCCAAAATAACCATCAACCCAGTCCAGCCCTTAAAATCAAAACGGCGACGTATTTGGTTAAACTAATTCGAGCTATTGATACATTTTAATCTAACGGCTCCAATTCATTGATATTCGTTTAATATATCAAATAAACAAAAAAAAACTAGGAACATTTAATCTTTTTTCCTTCTTCTCTGATCCGCCGCCACCAAACCCCCACAAACCCCGCCGGAACCCTACCGGCGGGAAATGCCATTTATACCAATCGTCCTGAAATTTTCACCAAAGAACCATCATGATCTCCTCTTTCCACCCCTATACCTCATTCCCCTCGAATCACTCCCATTTTGTTCGAATATACGAAGTTGTGTCGCCGGAACCCTAACTCCGGTGAACACCACTTCGTCCAAATTAAACCAGAATCATACCAAACCTTCTCTTGGCCATCCTCTACCCATTTTTGAAAATATTAAGCACTAAAAGTCATTGGAATGACTCGAATCAGCTTTGAGACTTCACCGGTGAACAACAAATCAAGAAATCTCAATCTGTCCTTCCTGAAGTCTAAAGGACTATCAACTAAAAAAAAGAAATAGAAGAAAGAAGAAAAGATAGAAAGTCAAGATAAGTCTTTTAATCTTTTTCGTTATTTTTAATTTCTTTGCATGTGTCTGCTTTGTGAGTCTTTCTGTTTTGATTTCTCTTCTAATCTGTTTAATTACTGTTGAAAATGGTATTTTAGGATTAAGTTGATATTAGTAGGTATTAATTTCTATAATAATATCTAATTAGAATTTTGATAACTGGATTAGCAAAATAGGATTTTTATAAATTGAACAGTATGATAGTTTTATATATAGCTGATTGGTTATAGCTATTAAATATTGTTCAATAGAATTAGATTAATAATCATTGACTACTAGTTTATTCATAATCCCTTATCAATTTTCTATCTTTAATTTGTTTTGATAGATTAGTTTTGGATTTTGGTAATTCACGTTTGTTATGACTAATTAGTATTAATGTGTTAGATTCTGTCGATTCAGTGCTCTTAGTTTTAATACCTTCTTATTTTGATTAGTTAATTACAGATTCATACTTAGTTAATTGTTAACCATGGTTGTTTAAATTGAATGGTTATAGCTGTTAGAAAGTTAATTAGGGTAAAAGGGTTGGGATTGGGTTGATTTAAGATTGATAATTCTAAAAGTAAAGTGAGGGTAATTTTTGGATAGTAAAATGGGTTAGTAGTAATTTCAGCTTAGCTGAAGGGGTGTTTTGGGTATATAAAAAGGGCTAATGGTAATAAACCTAAGGAATGGAGGGTATGTTAGGCATATGAAAAGGGTAGTTGGGTAGATTTTAAATTGAAGTGAGGGCAGATAGGGAATTACAATAGGTTAGAAGGTTCTAGATTGGGGTATTAGCATAATTCTTAATAAATGATTGTAGTCAATTGAATAACAAGTTAAAAAAATGAGGGTATAATTGAAATAAAAGAGGGACTATTAGATAAAATCTGAATTTTTAAATTCCCTCCAAATCTAATCCTATAAATAGGCATTGATATGCCTTCTTTCATAAGTTTTGGCACCCAAAAATTCCCTAAAAATATCTAATAGGTTTCAGATCTAAAAATTAAAATTTCAGATTCTAATTTCTCCTCCTAGATCTAAATTCCTTCAAAAAAATCCAAAAAACATCACAAAAATTAATAGAAAAATCCAAAAATCTACTATTACATTAGATAATTCATGTTGATTTTGATCTCTATTGGTTGATTCCCTTTCATCTAGTGTTCTTGAGATTTCGGAAATCATTAGTCCAATTTTGAGTATTTTTTTTAGTGTGTTTGACTGATTTCGGATAGCTTTTCGGTATTGAGATTTCCTGGATATTTCTAAGGGTAATTCAAGCGAATTTGGATTTAATTGAGATTATTTGAAGCTATTTGGGTCATCTGTTAGTTCCATCAGTAGTTTTGGGGATTAATCAAATTCATTTGGTGTGAAATCCTTGTTGTTCTGTTTAAATTCTGGATTATTACTGGTTCTGAACCATTTCTGCGCTATCAATTTCTGGTGCTGTTGAATTCACATTGTTGTTGTTGCTATCTCCATTGCTGACCTTCCATTCTCTTAATTTCTAATTCCAGGTACACAATTGCACTCAAACTGATGTAGCTTCAAGCTTGAGCATTAAATAAATGCATTCAGCTGTTTGTTCGTAAAGGCCATTATTAATATGTGTTGTGTAATGAAATCTATTTAGATCTATGTACACATAGAACTTAAACTGTGTAATTTGTATCTAATAGGACTGTTTGAATTGTGAACCATTAAGTTACTTTGAAATTTTTCTTAGGACTATGAATTTTGTATTTAGTAGTATTTGATCTAGTGGTAGCTACATTTGAAATTCAGTTCATATATAGGCAGGAGGTTCAGAAACGATGTGTCAAGCCAAAAGTAGTACATTAACGTGAAAATCAGAAGTTTAGAATGTAATTGTATGATTGGAATTTGGAAACAACCTTTATACTTGTAATAATCAATTACATTTGTTAGCATTAATTGCTTTCAGTCGTCTATTATCAGGTTCAATCCATGAATATAATCCTTCATACCTGTCGATCGAATTAACTATTGAAATGGCCAGAATACGTGTGCAATTATCAAATTACATATGAATCAAGTATGCCTAGTTTAGAAATAATATTGGCGTGTTTTTGAGTTGTGTTGATGGTTAAATTTAGACATGATAACAAACAAACATTCTAAGACTCGATCTCATATTGGACCTGCGCTCATTTATGAGCCAAGCTGAAAGGCCTGCCTTCAAGTCACATTGGAGGCCCAGAATGGCCGTCACAAGTCCTACATACTGGACTCTGCTTTATTCTGTTGGGCTAAACGTCTTGAAGCCCAAATCTTGTTGAAATATTCTATGGGGCCAAATTGTCTTTGAGACCCAAGGTTAGTATAAATCCTTTTAGGCTGAAATTACAATAGGGATAAGAAAATTAAACTATAAATATAAAAATCGGGTTTTGAATTAAGTAGCGGGTTCAAGCTAGAAGGTTTTATCCTTTTGTTTGAATCTGGACTTGAATTCGAAATTCAAATTTCTATTTTTATAAGTTAATTATCCTGTAGAAACAAAACAAAATATAGAAAATTTAGTCACTTTAGGCATAGCCTTTTAATAATAAATTGAGATGAGCCTCGCCAAATAAAATATACAATTGCGGGACCCTCATTAATTGCTTATTAAAATACTTAGTATCCGGGATAGGCCGTTTAGCGAATTTCACGGCCTTCCCAAAAGACATAACACGTTAGCTGCTTTAGGCGCGATTTTTAATAATATTACTTTCCTAATACGTGTGTGTATTTCATGCGACCCAAATTCAAATCCAAAAATGTCGAATGAGAATATGTCGAGGATCCGGGTGCACTTCATGTGACGTGATCCGAAAGCATGTCCTTAAATGATGTTCACTTTCTTAAAATAAAAATAATTTGATAAAAAACGGTAATTAATTCTAAAATTTCATAAATAGGATAATATGTATAAAAATCAAATATTTTAGCCAAATACGACGGTTGAGCGACCGTGCTAGAACTACGGAATTCGGGAGTGCCTAACACCTTCTCTCGGGATAATGGAATTCCTTACCCGGACTTCTGGTTCGCGACTGTTAAACAGAGTCAAACCCTTCCTCGATTCGTGATTCACGGCGGTGACTTGGGACACCATAAATCTCCCAAGTGGCGACCCTGAATATTAAATAAAACGAATTCCGTTTTGATTGTCCTTAAAGTGGAAAAACTCCTTTAATTATATCCTTCCCGGGGTGTAACTCTAAAAAAGTAGGTGTGATAGCTCTGGTGACTCTGCTGGGGAATAAGAACCCAGAACTTCGGTTCAGGGTTCAAGAATTTGAGCTCAGTTAAATTGTTGTATTTGGCTTTATTTGGTTTGGATACATGTTCCATGCTTTCCATGCTAAATGTTTACCGCTTTAATATTTGTTGAACTGTATATAAATTGTCGCGAATCCCTCCCTCTTTCTGAGTCTTCTACATCATGGAGAAGGGTGCACTTCGTGTAGCTTCTCTTCTGTTAGAGTCTTTTTACCAAATTTAGAACGAGGTTTGGATAAGTTGCAAAGCCGGGCGAGCTTCTGTATCCCCGGTACGTTGCCTCCCCCCGGCCCGAGTTGTCCGCTCAGGTAAGCCAGGTCTAGATCAATAAACCTAGGGTTTAACCTAGATGAACAATAAAATCATGCCGAACTCCTAGTAGGACGCTTATTTGCATCACGTGCATTCTGACTTAGG
>MU767239.1:1713-53004 GCA_026770625.1 Nicotiana glauca
CGAAATTCACATCCGAGCCTCCTAACTATATAGTCAACTTCCGGTTGACTTTTCCAAAACAAGCTTTCTTCTAAGAGACTATGTGTCTCATTTCCAACTAAAACCAATTCAATTCTATCCGATCAACTCAAATACTGATATTGAAACATATAACAACATGATATGGGGGAAACGGGGCGGTAACTCACGTGACAACAGGCCGGGTCGTCACAACAAGGTATTCTATAATGAAGCGGTTAAATAAGTAATAGCAAGCAGTAAACCAATGAAAAAAGAATAAAATACATCTACAACAAATAAACAGGTAATTAACAGACAATTAAGATAAAGTAAACACATAGAAGTTTGCCCCTCGGGCACAGTATCAACAATTTTTGCCCCTCGGACTCAATCTCATATCACAATGGGTATCCGCGCTCAATGGGGGTGTGCAGACTCCTGGAGGTGCCCCTTACGGCCCAAATGCAATATGAAGCCATCTCGTGGCATAAAATATCGGCCCTCGACCTCATATCAATCAAGCCACCTCGTGGCGTACATATCTCAGGCCTTTGGCCTTATATCAGTATCAGTGTTTCCTCACAACATAGGCCCTCGGCCTTACTCAGTAAAAAATACTCACAAGCCCCTCGGACGATAGTAAAACAGTATTTCTCAGCCCAAATATCATTTAAATCTTAAAACTGAGTAAACGCGGCTGAGTATGAAAACAGCGGAAAATAACCTGATTGAGTTCAAGTAATAAGTCAAAATAGTGAGAAAATATCAATGAAAAGCCCCGAAGAGTTCAAATGGTTGGCACTAGGCCCAAATATGACATTTAGTCTAAATAATAATGATAATAGTTCGTTTTCAATCAAGTACGCGGTAACATCTTCAATCGGGATGGACTAAGTCATAATCCCCAACGGTGCTCTACCCCACGCTCGCCATCTAGCGTGTAAGTCACCTCAACATAGCACCACGATGTGCAATCCGGGGTTTCAAACCCTCAGAACATCATTTACAATCATTACTCACCTCGAACCGGCTAATTCTCTAGCTCGCGACGCCTTTTCCCCTCGAATCGATCTCCACGCTCATCGAATCTATCCAAAATCAGAACGAATACGTCATAATATGCTAAGGGAACAAAGCCCAAGCAAAAACAATTGAAAAATACCAAAATCCCGAAATTAGCAAAACCCGAGCCCCGAGCCCACTTCTCGAAACTCAAAATTTTTTACATCAACGGGTTCCTTATCTCCCCAAGAGTTCATACATACCAAAAGTTCTCAAATTCGACACCAATTGGTCCCCCAAATCCCCAAATCAAAGTTTCAAAAATCCAAACCCTAGTTCTTCCATTTTTAGCTTAAGTTCCATGATTTTATAGGTAGATTTCACAATAGAAACGAGTTTTAAATTCAAAAATCTTACCTCCAATAGATTCCCCTTGAATCCCTCTTTAATCTCCACCAAGAAGCTCTCAAAATGATCAACAATGGGTAAAAATAGACCCAAAATCGCGGATGAAATGACTTAACATTCTGCCCAGGTCTGCTTTTCCTTTATCGCGATCGCGTCACTTCACTCGTAATCACGAAGAACGAATCTTCAACTCCTCAATATAACTCTATTTGATCGCATAACACCCCCTCGCGATCGCGATGGTTCCACAACCTTATCTTTCGCGAACGCGTACCTACTCATGCGAATGCAAAGAACAATCATGACCTCAGACCAGTTGACCCAAAGACCCTATGCGATCGCGACTACACGCACGCGAATGCGATACACAATCCTCTCACTCTACGCGACCGCGGGACCCACTTTGCGAATGCGAAGAACACTCCAGCAGCCTCCTCAAATCCTAATATGCGATCGCGAGGCTCCCTACATGATCGCGAAGAGCAAAAATCCTGCACAGCTGAACCTGCAATTTTTCTGCAATTTTCCAACTTCAAATGATCCGAATGACTACCCGAAACTCACCCGAGGCCCCGTGGATCTCAACCAAAAGCACCAACACATCCTAAAACCTTATTCAAACTTACTCAAATCATCAAAACACCTCAAACAACATCAAATTATCCAAAACACATCGGATGCAAGCCTAAGTTTCTAAAATCTTCCGAAATACACTTTCGATCAAAAACCCAACCAAACCACGTCCGAATGACCTGAAATTTTGCATAAACATTTCAAATGACACAACAAAGCTACTACAACTCTCAGAATTCTATCCTGCCCCTTATATCAAAATCTCACATATCAATCGGAAATTGCCAAAATATCAACTTCGCCAATTCAAGCCTAATTCTACTCCGGACCTCCAAACCGATTCCGATCACACTCCTAAGTTATAAATCACCTCCCGAAGCTAACCGAACCATCGGAACTCACATCCGAGCCCTTTAACACTTAAGTCAACATCCGGTTGACTTTTCCAACTTAAACCTTCTTAAAAGAGAATAAGTGTCTCATTTCTTACCAAATCCTCTCCGAACTCAAACTATTCAACCCGATCACATAAAACATGGATAACAAAGCATAAAGAAGCAGAAATGGGGAAAACGGAGTGGTAACTCATGAGACAACTGGCCGGATCGTCACACTAAGATTAACTAACATCATATGGGACACGGTACTGGCCTACCCATAAGTCTGCAGCAAAACTCTAACACGATGACTCATAGACTCTGCTGCTCTCCGAATGAGGTGGAGTCTCATCGATCCTTTACTGAATTCCAATCTCATCTACTACGAGGTCTCGTCAAACTAGTTATCTATACTTGCAGGCATGAATGCAGCATCCCCAACAAATGGACTTCGGTACAAATAATGTACCGAGTATATAAGACATGTAAATAAATATATAAAGAGTATGGAAGAAATATGGAGTTAAGGACTCAACCTGTAAGTCTGAATAGCTCTGTAAATTATAAAATATTTATAATATCATGCATATGCGTATAAATGGCATATGATGCATAGGTCTGCACATACATAACATCATCAAGCATCTGAGGGAATCCTATCATATCATCTCGGCCACTGTGGGCAAATCATCAACGTATACCAACTGATCAGGTGGTAGTGCGTATATAACACCATAACCTTTTCCATATATATATATATATATATATATATATATATATATATCATCATCATCTGGTCATGGGTCAATGTGCATGTATAAATGCATGAAATGCGTATGAAATACGTTAAAAAAATGTCTTAGTACATCATAAGACCATTATGCCTCTGATTAATATCATTAAACTAATTTACTTATTTTCTAAGACCCATAAGTAGATGATAGAATAATAAGACATATGTGAATTCAAGAACATAGACACCTCTAATACTTCTATGAATAGAGTCATCTATAGAATTGGTGTATTTACTCGTTTCGTTTATATCGTATGAATTATGCCAAAAAAAGAAGGGATAGTCTTAACATATCTTTACCGTCAACAACCTTATTTAGTGAAGCTCGTAGGCTCCCTCAGTTGAGATGTTGATCGCTTTTTCAGTCCAGTACTGCTTGACTAAATACTAAACAATTGGGTAGTTTTTTTTAGGTTTTTAGGGGTCCGTTAGGAATGACAGAGAAACTGGTTGTTGGAAGGCCATCTTCTAAGTCTTGAGCTCCTATTTCATCTCTCTCTCTCTCTCTCTCTCTCTCTCTATAAATATATATATATATCTATAAATATATATATATATATATATATATATATATCAGGGGTGACCCTTTCATAAAGCAAGTAAAATAATCACTTTAGGCCCCATATTTGTGGGGCCCCATTTTTTTGTTACAACTAATAGACTATGTATAAGTTTAAAAAAAAGTTATGTAAAGTAAATAACTTTGATTTCTTTCTTAAACAAATATAGAGAAGAAGGATTTACAATTGCTATGATTTCTATCAAGAAAATTGCACTTGAAATGAATATCGAACCCGAATTTCGTAAGAAACGTGTGATATATAGCAAGTAACAATTTGAGGCGAATGTTGATAATGAAATCTCAAAATCTTTTGAAGAGTCCCTTTAGAGTTGATTACTTTTATACATAATAGACATGACTATTTTTTCATTTCACAATAGATTTGAACAATTCGAAACAAATGAAAATAGTTTTGGTTTTCTATTTGGCTGTAAGAACTAAATACTAGATGTTGGAAATTTTAAAAGTATATTGCCTTAATCTTGAATGCTCCTTGAAGCATAATAATCAATTCAATATTGATGGTTTAGATTTATTTTCTGAATTAAAAGTATTAAGAAAATAGTACATAACAATTTAATTGATACACTTAATCAAATAAAAAGATTTAATTCTTTTCCAAATGCGTAAATTGCTTATGGAATAGTGTTCATAACTCATGTTACTATTGCTTCAGCGGAAAGAAGTTTTCAAAATTAAAATTGATAAATCTTACCTAAAAAAAGTTACAAGAAAGGTTAAATGGATTAACTATATTGTCAATGAGAAATACTTATTAGGAGTTATTAATTATAAGAAATTTATTAATAACTTTGTATCTAAGAAAAGCTAACAAAAAATAGACTTCAATAAATAATTTAAAAAAAATTAAAAAGGTAAGGCCCCTCATAAAGTTTGGCTTTAGGCCACAAAATTCATCGGATATATATATATATAAAAGCCAATGTATCTATTAAAAGGTGAATGAATAGATAGTGGGGTCCACCTATCACTCAAATGTATTAGTCACAGTTTACTTAAATTGTCATTGTCCCACGTGGACAAGACACTTCTTAAAATTATCAACTTAAGTTAATAAATAATTAATTATCCACGTAATTAAGAATTATCTCAAATTACTTGAAACACTATTTACTTTTAACACACTTTGTACATCTTAATATAATATACTTTACTATCATGGTCATGTGCTACCATATTTCTATTTCTATCTGTCACGACCCTAACCCCGGTCGTGATGGCGCCCAACACACTGCTAGGCAAGCCCGACCAATTCAATAATCTTAACCATTTTTATACAGTTCATGAATTAATTAACATGGATAAATTACTAAGTCATAATACTGAATATCTGAAATAAAGTTAAAACATGCGGAATCCCAAGTAATAAAACAACCAGCCTGAACAATCCGGTGTCACAAGTCTGAGCCTCTAATACATGAGTGTCAACCTACTACATATCGTTATCTAGAAATGCGGAAATAAAGCAATAAGATAGAAGGAAGATCAGGACTGCGGACGTCAAATGCAGCTACCTTGATATTCCCGGATAAGCTGCTAGGCAGAGAAGTCCTCACACAGCCTCAGGTGTACCTAGATCTGCACACAAGGTGCAGAGAGTAATGTGAGTACTCCGACCCAGTGAATAATAAACATAAATAAAGGCTGAGAATAAGAAATCCTGAATAGGCACAAAGTAATTCTATAAATACAGCAACTTGAACCCAGTAGTATAAAATCAGTAAATCAATGAAAATAATTATAGAAATACTACAACAGGTAAATTGCCAAGAGAGGGTAAGATTTAGAATGGGTATAGGCTTGTAGCATTGGTTCATGAAAGAAGAAGGTTTAAAGCTCAAAAGAATTAACTAGGGATTATCTCATTGGTAGGCTATGGAATATTTCAACTTATCATTTGAATCAAGGAGAGCCTACAATCACTTCTCGGGTCGAATTTCACTCAAAATTTTGAATCAACAAACATTCGGGGCAAGTTCTAGACCATTGGCTCAGGACTTGGACTCATAATCCAATTTCTCACCACACACACTCAAGGATTGCTTAAGACATAGAGTCGATGGCCCACAACAACCTTAGATACGATTGAGCACACAATAGTCCCGAAAGACCACATGATGTTTGTTTGGCCAACTCAAGAGTCTCAAGGTCACTACTTTCACCATCCTAAACACAACCACTTATATTTGACCATGGGATCAAAGTCAAATGTGTTAGGCACAAGTGAAGCTATGCTTGAAGTACTCTTAACTAAAAACTATTAAAAACAAAAGAAAAAGCAAAAACGGACTCAAACCCTTAAGAAGGTTGTCACGCCATCCATCATCGGGAAGAGCCACCCGGTTCACACAATACTCCACCCTTTGAAAGAACCGTGGCCTTAAGAAAACCAAGGGTTTATTGAAAACGTCAAAAACAAAACAAAAGCCTATGAGCCTATCTACAAAGCTAAAAATAAAAAATTCCTGCGAAAATATAAATATAAAATAAAATAAATATGTACAATAGGGGAGTAGAATATACAATGGGGGATGAATATACAAAGAAGTGTAACTTTATATACAGACCAAAAGAGAGAATAAAAAGTACGAGAAAAGTGGCTAAAATGTAAAGTTATATACAGTCCAAAATAGAAAATCAAAGTAAAGCATAAACTAACAATCTATATATACAGTCATCCGGATAATCAACAAAAAAAAGTAGGGCGCACCCCCACGAATAAAAGCTGGCATTGTCCCTAATGCCAACTACCAAAATAAGCATCAAAAAGTCATAACAAAGGATATAGGGGCTCCCTAAGCCTGGTCAGTCTGCATGTGATCATTAGTGGTCCCCAAGTCCTTCGTATGTGCGGGAGCCTCAGACTGGCTCCCGACCTCCTGCTGCTCAACTGCTAGGACTGGTGTCTGTTCCTAGACCGGCTAGATGTTAGGTGCAGCATGTGGCAAACTGGAGGAGGCCTCATGTGGGGCTGCCACCTCAATAACTGCATCCGCTGTGCTTGGGAGCTTCCTCTTCTTCCTAGGCTGGCTGGGTGCGTGCTCCTGCTGGGGCTCTGCTACTGGTGCTGCTGGGTCTGGGGCTGGGTCCCTGAATAGCAAGTCTAGAGGCATCTGGTCTGCCAATAGCTTGTCCATATCTGCCCTGAGTTGCTTCACAGACTCCTTAGAAGCCCGTGATCTTCTCATCTTTTTGTGCTCCTTGGTAAGCTCCTTCAGAGCCTTGCCATGTGACTCCACTGCTGTAGTCAAAGTAGCATGTGTCCTTATAGTCCTTTTCTGGTTCTCCAGGAGCTTCTTCAAAGTGTCCTTAGTGGACTGAGGAATCTGAGCTGGCTAAGGTGCTGACTGGGTTTGAATGGTGGAAGACAAAGTGGACAACTTGGATGTCGCAGCTGACATCCAGTTGTTCAAACTAGCCAGTGTCTGGCTCAACTGGTGGGCAGTGAAAGGATGAGCCTTGGAAGATGGCACCCCTGGGCCAGCTGAAGTACTAGGACCAGCAGTAAAAGAAGGTCCTGGAGGAAAGTCCTCAACTGTAGTGGCAGCAGGTATGGTGGAAGACTCGGTAGAAGGCTCCACCGCAACTGGCTCCTCAGACTGGCCAGTTGGGGCAGAGGCAGGTGGCTGGTAGTTCTTGGACTTAGGGTTGTACAGGACCTGCATACTGTACCAAGAGTAGGGAGCTACAGGCTTGGTGTTGACATTATATCATTTATTCTCCACCTCTATGTCCCAGAAATCCATTGAAAGGGTGTTGGGAAAAGGATAATTCCGGTCATGCTCTTGGCCTACAGCAGAAATCACACGGGACATCACATTGCCCACATTGATAGGGTACCCAGCCATAATAGATGCAACAAGAACCGCCCAGGTAAGTGGAATAGTCTGATTGTGGGTAGAAGGATCAAGCCGACTGCATACAAATTTCAACCACCCTCGAGCCTCAAAGTTGAAGGTCTTCTGGAATATTTTCTTCCTGCGTGCAACCACTCTAGCACAGTACCTGGGATTGCCAAGTACTGGGCCAACCAAGGATGGACTACCTCACCCATCCCTAACTTAGCCAAATAAAGTGACTCATCTTCATCCCGGAACCCCAAATACTCATTTAAAGATGTTCCATCAAACAACACTGTTTTGTCTCTAACTTTGGTCACGTTAGTATCCTTGACAATGTGAGCTACATTAGAGTAGAATTCCCTGATTCCCTGACCATGTGCTCATTAGCATCAATGCACTTCTCCATGAAGAACTCCCAGCCCTTTCTAGTTATGAACTCCCTCTGCACATTAGGGTTGTGGGGTAAAAGGTCAGTGTCAATAAAGCTCCTCTCTGATATCAACTTCCTCACCGGCCACCACTCCCTAAACTTGTGGTAAGCCACTTGGCTCACGAATCTATCTTCCTATTCTTCGGCTTTCCTAGTTCGTGCAACTCCCCCAATGTGAGGCTCACCTCCCTCATCTCTGCCTGCACTCTCCCCAGATAATGAAGTTGTGGGGGAGGTGGAGTATTTCCCACTACTGGTTGTGGACTCGTCAGAAGAATCTGAGACTACATTTACCGGTCTTTTGGAGGTGGGTGATGGTGGAGGGGTATCAACTAGGTGGAGGGGATCGGTTATGTGAGTTGGGACTGAATATGAGGAGATGTCTTTGGAGGGCACATACTCACTCCCCGACGAATGAGAAGCAGCCTTATCAGCAGTTTTTATCAATTTTTGGGTCTTTCTTAAGATCTCCCGAGCTTGGGGAGTGGGTTTTGCTATTCTCTTGCCTTTACCCCCTCGGGAGGAACCACCTCTCCCAAGTTGTTGTGATTGGTTGCCGCCCCTTTGTTTAACCATTATCTGCAAAGACACGCATCTACCATTGTTAGTTTAAGCACAGGCAGTGAAGTAGGTGAATGAATGAAAGTTGCAGACAGCCTAAAAATTTGTTGCAGACACTGCTGCAGAACCAGGCATCGCGAACCGCGCTAAAGTGATCGCGGGTCGCACTGAAAAAGGCCCCAGAAAACACTTCTCTGAATCTCCCACCGCAGACCACACAAAATGGGGTCGAGGCCGTGATGGGCCAGCGCGGACCACATAATATGCAACACGGCCGCGCTAGAAGCAATTTGTGTTTCAGGCATTTCAAGTACTACGGTCCGTGCAAAAAGGCAATGGGGAACGCGTCAGGGCCAGAATTAGGGAACTGAGTTAGGATTTCATGTTTTCTTCCATTTTTGTCCAATTTCTTACACCTACTTGTCCCTACTCAGTTACCCAATCGTCAATCACTTTAAACACACAAAACTAACATGAAATCTAACCTAGACTAACAATTCGAAGGAAAAAACATGAAGAACAAGAAGTTACAAACTACTGGCAAGCAAATAAAATAAAAATAAGAAAGTAATTAATCATGAATGCATGAAATGTTACCAGGATTAAGAAGAATGAATGCAATCTATCCAAGCTAGCAAGAATTACGGTCTTAGAAGAGGGATGAACAGTAGAATTATGGCTCTGGGTTTTGAAATTGCGAAAAGGGTAAAATAAAACCCTTGGTCTCTATTTATAGACAAAATGTGGGCCCCATACTCACCTGCTAGCACGGTCGCGCAAAAGCGACCGCGGACCGCGCTGGATTTCAATACATGAAGTTTTAGAAGGCAACCTTTGCGCGACCGCGTAAAAGCATACCACGGCCCGTGATGGTCCACCGCGGACCGCGCAAACTTGACCGCGGCCGCGGTGGAAAACTTCAGAGAGAAATATTTTTGGAACATGCCAGTGCGGACCGTGCAAAAGTGTACCGTGGCCGTACTGGCAAACTTCAGAGACTGTGCACTTTGTTCCAACTTGTTTTGCACTGCATCAACACAATTCCTGCAACATCTCACAACCAATTAGCTCAAAAATCCTAAACTACAAAGAAAATCAAGAAAAAGAAAAAGACATGGGTTGCCTCCCAAGAAGCGCATGATTTAACGTCATGGCACGACGCGGGTTACCAACACATCATTTTAAATATACCATAGCCACCACGTGGCTATCATCAATCTTCCCAAGATAATGCTTTACACGATGTCCATTGACTCTCAATATTTTACCATTCTTGTTCCTTAGATCAAGAGCACCGAATCGGGTCACGAACACAACTTCAAATGGCCCACTCCACTTTGATTTGAGCTTTCCCAGAAATAGACGTAACCGGGAGTTGAAAAAAAGAACCATATCACCAACTTTGAATTCCTTTCCCTGAGCATATTTATCATGAAGATACTTTATCTTGTCCTTATACAAGGACGAGCTGGAGTAGGCATGAACTCTAAGCTCATCAAGCTCATTAAGTTGCTCAACACGGAGATTCGCCGCAACATCCATTCCAAGTTCAACTTTCTCAAAGCCCACATAGCTTTGTGTTCCAATTTGACCGAAAGATGGCAAGCTTTTTCAAATATCAATCGGTACGGGGAAATACCAATTGGGGTCTTGTAAGCCATCCGGTATGCCCATAAAGCATCATCCAACTTTTTTGATCAATCGGTCCTATTATCATTGACCGTCTTGGACAAGATACTCTTTATTTCTCGGTTGGAGACTTCCACTTGACAACTAGCTTGAGGATGATAGGGGGTGGTAACTTTGTGATTTACTCCATACTTAGCAAGCAATGAGTCAAAAGCCTTGTTGCAAAAGTGAGACCCCCCATCACTAATTATAGCACGAGGGGTGCCAAACCTTTTGAAGATACTCTTTTTCAAGAATGCCACAACACTCCAGGCTTCATTATTAGGTAAAGCCACGGCTTCAACCCACTTTGAGATATAGTCCACTGCCACGAGAATAAAAGTGTTCCAACAAGACTCACGAAAGGACTCATGAAATCGATGCCCCAAACATCAAAAATATCTACCTCTAGAATCGTATTGAGTGGAATCTCATCCCTTTTTGAAATTCCGCCAGCTCTTTGGCATGCATCACATCTCTTTACCAAATCACTATCATCCTTAAACAAAGTCGGCCTATAGAAACCACAACTCAAGACCTTTGAAGTCGTCCTCACCCCTCCATGATGGCCACCATAGGGGGGGGAGTGACAAGCCTCTAATATGCTCAATTGTTCACCTTCCGGGACACATCTTCTAATCACACCACCCGTGCAAATTTTGAACAAGTACGGATCATCCCAATAAAAATCCAAACTATCCCATTTGAGTTTCTTCTTTTGGTTGGAAGAGAGCTCACACGGGACAATTCCGGTCAGAATTAAGTTGGCGATGTCCGCGAACCATGGAATGTCACACATTGACACGGAAAGAAGTTGCTCGTCGAGGAATGCATCATTTATTTCAAGGCCACCACATGGCCTCCCTTCTTCCTCCAACCGGGATAAATGGTCCGCAACTTGATTCTCAATTCCCTTCCAGTCTACTATTTCTAAGTCAAATTCTTGAAGAAGTAGCACCCATCTCATCAATCTTGCCTTGGAATCCTTCTTGGTCATCAAATACCTAAGGGCGGCGTGGTCCGTGTGCACAATTACCTTGGCCCCCATAAGATAAGGCCGAAATTTTTCCATGGCAAATACAATTGCCAACAATTCCTTCTCCATCACCATGTAATTCCATTAAGATTCATTCATAGTCTTGCTTGCATAGTACACGAGATGGAAAATTTTATTAATTCATTGACCTAACACTGCCCCTACCACAACGTCACTTGCATCACACATTAGTTCAAAGGCAAACTCCAATTAGGTGCGGTGATGATAGGAGTTGTGGTCAACTTGTGCTTTAAAAGTTCAAAGGCCTCCATGCATTTTTCATCAAAAACAAACTTGGCGTCTTTCTCTAGCAACTTGCAAAGTGGATTCACAACCTTCGAGAAATCTTTGATAAACCACCGGTAGAACCCGGCATGCCCAGGAAAACTCCTCACCCCTTTGGCAGAAGTAGGGGGAAGCCTCGAAATGACCGCAATCTTGGCCTTATCAATTCAATTCCTTGCTTCGAGATCTTGTGACCCAACACTATACCTTCTTCTACCATAAAATGGCATTTTTCCCAATTGAGAACGAGGTTAGGTTCTTCACATCAAGCAAAGACTCTATCCAAATTTACCAAGCATTCTTCAAAGGAGCCACCGACCACACTAAAGTCATCCATAAAGACCTCCAATATGTCTTCCACCATGTCGGTAAAAATAGCCATCATGCAACGTTGGAAGGTCGCTGGAGCATTGCACAATACGAATAGCATCCGGGAGAAAGCAGATGTACCGTAGGGGCATGTAGAAGTGGTCTTCTCTTGGTCCTCCGGGGCAATTAATATTTGATTGTAGCCCGAGTACCCATCCAAAAAGCAATAAAAAGCTCACCCTACAAAGCAATCAAGCATTTAATCGAGGAATGGTAAGGGGAAATGATCCTTGCGGGTCGCCTTGTTGAGTTTTTGGTAGTCCATTCAAACTCTCCACCCGGTAATGGTCCGAGTGGGAATAAGCTCATTGTTGTCATTTGTCACTACCATCATCCCTCCTTTCTTTGTCACACATTGGACTGGAGAGGTCCATGAGCTATCGGAGATTGGATAAACCACACCGGTGTCAAGCCACTTGATAACTTCTTTCTTTACCACTTCTTGCATCGCCTCATTTAGTCTTCTTTGATGTTCAAGTGAAGGCCTTGCATCCTCCTCCAAGATGATTTTATGCATACAAAATGCAGGGCTTATCCCCCGAATGTCTTCCAGAGTCCATCCTATTGCCCTTTTTGGCTTTTGAAGCACCTCCAAAGTGGCCTCAACCTGCAAGTTAGTAAGGCAAGAAGAAAGAATAACTGGAAGAGTTGAATTAGAGCCCAAAAATTCATACCTGAGGTGTGGAGGAAATGGCTTCAACTCCAACACCGGCGGCTCCTCAATGGATGGCTTAGTTGGTGGAGTTTTGTGGTTTTCAAGATCCAAAGATAACTTCCTAGGCTCATATGAATATGAACCCATACCATGCAAGGCATTCACGCATTCCACTCTACTAGCATCATCATCGACATCCATGTTAAGAATCACGGACTCAAGAGTATCTTTAATATTTATCATGGAACTTGTGTCATACACTATCACAGCTGTGACAATGTCCACAAATTAACGCACCTCCATTCTATTGGGTTGTCTCATTG
Organism: Nicotiana glauca; assembly: GCA_026770625.1. NCBI lineage: Eukaryota > Viridiplantae > Streptophyta > Magnoliopsida > Solanales > Solanaceae > Nicotiana > Nicotiana glauca. Next base: position 14,619 of record MU767239.1, read on the forward strand.
ATTTGCAAACATGGGATACCACCTTCTCATCTCCCACTCGGAATGTCAACTCTCCCACTTCAACATCAACCAAGGCCTTCCCCGTAACGAGGAAAGGTCTCCCAAGAATAATAGGCACTTTAAAGTCCACCTCACAATCCAATATGACAAAGTCGGGCGGCAATATAAATTTATCCACACGGACAAGAACATCATCAATTATGCCCAAGGGTTGCTTCATCGATCAATCCTCCATTTGAAGTCTCATTGAAGTTGGACTAGTTTGTCCGATTCCCAAAGTCTTGAAAATCGAATTAGGCATCAAATTAATGCTAGCCCCCAAGTCACAAAGGGCTTTGGAAAAATCCGCAGTACCGATAGTGCAAGGGATAGTAAAAGCTCTGGGGTCTTCAAGTTTTGGGGCCATAGAGTGCACTATAGAACTCACTTGATGCGTCATTTTAATTGTTTCACACTCCATCGACCTCTTCTTTGTTACCAAATCCTTCATAAACTTTGCATACCCCCGTATTTGTTCAAGTGCCTCCACCAATAACATATTTATAGTAAGACTCTTCATCATTTCGATGAACTTTTTGAATTGATTGTCACCTTTTTGCTTTGCTAACCGTTGAGGGTAAGGTGGAGGTGGCCTAGGCAAGGGTGCCTTGGCCTTTTGCACAACCGGCTCGGGCATTTCAATCACGTGTTCCCTAGAAGGGTTCACGGCATCTTGAGTCTCTACCCCGGCCTCATCATCAATATCAATCCGCACATCATTGGTCACATTTGGTTCAACCACACCATCAACATTCAAAGGCACATTATCATCATTCAACTCAACTTCGTCATTCATAACTTGATTTTCATTCGAGGCATGTACATCACCGCCTCTTCTGCTTCTTGTTGTAACCTCCATCACATGATTGTTACCTCTCTTCGGGTTCACTACCGTATCACTTGGTAGAACACTATTAGGTCGAGTGTTCAACGATTGAGAGATTTGGCCAAGTTGCACCTCCAAATTTCGAATAGGGGTGTTATGAGAAGCCAATTGAGCATCAGAGTCTTGGTTCTTCTTCATCATTTATTCGAACATCATTTCTATTCTCCCCATATCACTACCCGAAGAACTAGACCCTTGAGATTGAAAGGGAGGTGGATTGTTTGGTTGTTGGTACATGGGGGGCCTTTGAAAGCCTTGCCCCCGATTGCCTTGATTTCCGCTATTATTCCACCCTCCTTGATTGTTGTTGTTGTTTCTCAATTATTATTGTTCCCGTTCCAATTGCCTTGATTGTTACCTTGGTTACCCCAATTGTTGTTTTGATTGTTGTTGCTCCAATTGTCACCACCTTGTTGTTGGTTGTTATTGTTCCAATTAGCGCTACCTTGTTGATTGCCCCAATTTCCTTGGGGACACCATTGTTGATTCCCTTGGTAGTTATTGACATATTGGCATTCTTTGCTTTGCTCATCATAGCACTCATTCGAATAACCACCACCATCATTATTGTTGTCAAATTGCTCACAATTACCTTGAGGTTGTTGTTGCCCTCTTTGCCTCCTTTTCAACATAGAAACACCTTCCATTGTATTGACTTGGCGCGGGTTTTGGACTTGTTGCAATTGTGCCTTTGCCAATTGATTCATAGTTGTTGTAAGCTCGGTAGTAGCTTGGCCATGATCATGCAATTCCTTGTGCAAATGGATGATCGTGGGGTCACCTTGGGGCACATTTGCTCGACTTTGCCATGCGGAAGAGGTGTCGGCCATTTCATCAAGTACATCACATGCCTCTTGGTCAGAAAGTTTCATGAAGTTCCCTCCGGCTAATTGGTTCACAATGCACTGATTCGTGGTGTTGATGCCCCGATAAAAAGTTTGTTGTATTATTGCCTCGGTCATGAAAATCGTTATTAGGGCACTCCTTCACCATTGTTCTATATCTTTCCCATATCTCGTGTAAAGGTTTCGTTGGCTCTTGCTTGAAGGCTTGAATTTCATCCCAAAGAGCGGCCATATGACTTGGAGAAATGAACTTGGCGATAAATTTGTCCACCAATTCATCCCATGTGGTGATAGAATGATTGGCGAGCCTTTCTAACCAATCCAACGCTTTACCCCGAAGAGAGCCTCAATCTTAATGCATCCTCAAATTCGTTTGTTTGCTTACTACCCCAGCATGTATCAACGAACCCCTTCAAGTGCTTGTATGCATTTTGATCGGAGGCGCCCGTAAAATGCCCTTTTTGCTCGAGCAAGTTCAACATGACATTTGTGATTTGAAAGTTCCCCGCTCGGATTCGAGAAGGAACAATAGCAGTGGCGTACCTTTGATTAGGAAGAACTCTTGGGGCCACTCTCGGCGGTGGTGGGGGAGGGTCTGGAATATTCTCATTCGGATTAGCATTTGCATTGGCATTTCTGCCTCTCCTTTGAGCTTGAGGTAAGACCTCATCTTGTTCTAGATCCTCTACAACCTCCCCCGCTATCACATCGCCGAGAGGGTTATTTGCATTGAGAGCCATTTTTACCTGATTGATCGACACAAACAAAATTAGTAAACAAGAAAGAAAGAGAAACAAAACACAAAACTAGCTAAACAGATAGTCAACACCGTAAGCTCCCCGGCAACGGCGCCAAAAAGTGATCACTGCCGACTCAACTCTACACCAAGGTAAGAAGAGCGGGTCGCAATAGCTTTTACCCTAATAGAGGTCGGGGTCGATTTTCTCAGGGAGCTAGTAGTGGAATTGGATTTTCTGTCTAGTCTAGAGGTGTGTTTGTACTCCTAATGTCACTTCAAACATTTTTGTTTTTCTTTGATTTTTATAACTACTATTATAAAACTAATGATTAAAACTAAATTATGCTACGAGAATATTGCTAAGTTATATTTAATATAGAGAAAGGCACTAGGGTCGTGACACTTCCTAGGTGGCTAATCGATGGGTAGAAGTTACTAAGGATAGATTGATATATTTAGGGCTTATGCTATAACCGTTACACAATTGTACCCACTCTCAGACCTCTCGGTAGAGAGAGTGATTTTGCCCAATTGACTCTCTCGAGACAAATTGGGTAGGCCAATTTGATCAAGCAACTAGGGTGATTACTCTCTCGAGATTTAACCCGTTAATTGGGACTATCATTTTTCATGAGTCCATCCCAATTCCTTGTTGGGTCAATTTTGGGGTCATAAACTATCTTTCTCAAGAAAAGTCAAACCCTTGAATCTATGTTTGCAACCACAAATTCGAAATTGAAACATAAAATCAACCCAAATAGCAAATACCCAATATCAATCTAACCCTAGATGAAAACACTCATCAATTACCCACACTAGGGTTGAGCCAGAACCCTAGCTAATAGGTTTAGCTACTCATGCTAGGTACAGAAATTGAAGAAATAGATGAATAACTAAGCATATTAATTAATTACTAAGAAGAAACTATAATAATAAAGAGAAAAACTGCCGAAAATGGCTACAATATCGAGTCTCACAAGCTCAGTTGCGTCCAGAATATAAAACTTGACCTAAAATGGTAAAATGTTCTATTTATACTAGGCTGGAAAAATTGGACAAAAATACCCCTGCGGGGTCAGTGCGGACCGCGCAAAAAAGACCGCAGCCGCACTGGCTCTTGGACTTCTAATTTAAGCTTCTCTAAAGTTAGGGACCGCAGACCACGTGGAAGTGTACCGCGGCCGCAATGGAAGTTGGCACGGCCGTACATAAAGGAGCACGAAGCGCATTGCTCGAAATTGCCAAAACTTTAACTCTCTGAATCTCTGCTCCGTGGACCATGAAAAAGAGTAGCGCGGTCGTGGAGCCTGACCGCGAACCGTGCAGATTTGTACCGTGCCCACGTTAACCCTGACCCGGATATGACAACTCTCTGAACTTTCTAGTGCGGCCGCATTTGCTTTTGCGTGGTCCACACTAGGTGCTCCTTTCCTCATTTCATATAGTTTTTGACACTTGAGTAGGTTTCACTCCTTTTCGAGCCGATCTTTGACATTTGTTATTTTGTCGATCAAACCTGCAATCAAGCACAACTTGTGAGCATTTTGGGGGTTATTTTGTAGTAGTTTATAACCAAAGCATAGGCAAGTAGAGGCATAAAACATGTTAGAATCCCGAGTTATCAGTAGCATCGCTAAACAAAGCAATTTTGATAGTAGTCATATATGATTTAGTAAGAAATGTAACATAACTACATAATTGAGAATAGTTTTCTTTAAATGAACCGACGACGGTTAAAGACATTGCAACCTCTCTTGCTCCGGAATTTTGAGGGTCCTCCTCAAAATTTTGCCCCAATTTACTGGGCTAGTGCTTCCGACGGCTGCGCGTGATGAATGGCTAAAAATCACTTCGGAATTTTGAGGGTCCTCAAAATTCTGCCCCAGTTTCCAATAGCGGGGGAAATGAAAATTTTATTGAATTGTGACCGAACTCATAAGACTGCCTACGTATCCCCTCTTAAACGGGAATCAGGTCAGGCGTAGTTCAAAGTACATCATAAAGAAATCATAAATGGCTACACATAATATCGTTTGACTGCATCTGAATTGATCATCCTTGGCCAAACTCCTCCATCCATTTCTGCAAGTATGAGGGCTCCTCCTGTTAGAACCCGGTGAACCATGTACGGACCCTGCCAATAGGGAGAGAATTTCCCCTTGGCTTCATCTTGATGTGTGGAGATTTTCTTCAACACTAGCTTTCCCGGTATGAATCATCTCGGCTTGACTTTCTTGTTGAAGGCTCTGGACATTCTGTTCTGATAAATTTGACCATGACAAACTGTGTTCATTCTCTTCCCATCTATAAGAGCTAACTGCTCGTAACAACTCTTTACCCATTCTGCATCATCGAGTTCTGCTTCCTGTATGATCCTCAGGGAAGGAATTTCTACCTCGACGGGAATGACTGCCTCCGTACCATAAACCAATATATAAGGAGTTGCCCCGGTTGATGTGCGAATTGTGGTGCGGTACCCTAACAAAGCAAATGATAACTTCTCATGCCACTGTTTATGATTTTCTATCATTTTCCTTAGTATCTTCTTGATATTCTTATTGTCCGCTTCTACAACTCCATTCATCTGAGGTCTGTAGGCTGTAGAATTCTTGTGTTTGATCTTGAACGTTTCACACATTGCTTTCCTAAGGTCACTATTAAGATTGGAACCATTATCAGTAATGATTGACTCTGGGATGCCGAACCGGCAAACGATGCGGTCACGGACAAAGTCTGCCACGACTTTCTTAGTCACTGCCTTGTATGATGCTGCTTCAACCCATTTGGTGAAATAATCAATTGCCACTAGAATGAACCTGTGCCCATTTGACACGGCAGGCTCGACAGGTCCGATAACATCCATTCCCCAAGCGGCGAACGACCATGGCGAGCTTGTTGTAGTAAGCTCATTTGGAGGCACCTTTATCATGTCTGCATGTATCTGACAACAATGGCATTTTCGGACATACTAGATGCAGTCTGTTTCCATAGTCATCCAAAAATAACCAGCTCGGAGTATTTTCTTGGCTAAGACAAAATCGTTCATATGTGGGTCGCAGGTTCGTGCATGAATTTCTTCCAATAGTCTGGATGCTTCCTTTGCGTCGACACACCTTAAAAAACCAAAATCGGGATTTCTCATGTACAGGATTCCTCCACAGTGAAAGAAATTATTGGATAACCTTCGAAGTGTGCGCTTCTGAGTAGCGTTTGCAAGCTCTGGATATTCTCATATTGCCAAATATTCCTTGATATCGTGAAACCAGGGTTTCCCATCCGCTTCTTCCTCGACATGAGCACAGTAAGCTGGCTGATCATAAATCTTTACCGGGATAGGATCAATGAAATTCTTATCTGGATGCTGAATCATAAAGGATAGGGTAGCCAATGCATCGGTAAACGCATTCTGAACTCTGGGGACATGCTGAAACTCTGTCTTCGTGAATCACTTCCTCAACTCCTATACATGATGCAGATAAGGGAGTATCTTGGAATTCTTGGTTGCCCATTCTTCTCGGACCTGGTGTATAAGCAGGTCTGAATCTCCGATTACTAGAAACTCCTGAACGTTCATGTCAATGGTGAACTTGAGCCCTAAGATGCAGGATTCGTATTCAGCCATGTTGTTGGTGCATGGGAATCTGAGCTTCGCAAACACTGGATAATGCTGAACCGTTTCTGATACTAGGATTGTTCCAATGCCAACTCCTTTGAAGTTTGCTGCTCTATCGAAAAACATTCTCCAACCGTCATAGGATTCTGCAATGTCTTCTCCTATGAAAGATACCTCTTCGTCGGGAAAATACATCTTTAAAGGCTTGTATTCTCCATCTACAGGATTTTCAGCAAGATAATTTGCCAGTGCTTGTCCTTTGATTGCCTTCTGAGTCACGTAAAAAATGTCGAATTCACTCAGCAGGATTTGCCACTTGGCTAGCTTGCTAGTGGGTATGGGCTTCTGAAAGATGTACTTTAGTGGATCCATCCTCGATACAAGATAAGTAGTATAGGCACAAAGATAATGCCTCAACTTCTGAGCTACCCAAGTCAGAGCACAACAAGTGCGCTCTAATAGAGAATATCGGGCCTCGTATAGGGTGAACTTCTTGCTGAGATAGTATATGGCCTCCTCCTTTCTCCCCATTTCGTCATATTGTCCTAGAACACAACCGAATGCTCCATCCAATACCGCAAGGTAGAGTAATAGAGGTCTACCTGGTTTGGGCGGAACCAAAACTGGTGGTGTTGACAGGTATTCCCTGATTCTATTGAAGGCTTTCTGACAGTCATCAGTCCATTTAGTAGCGGCGTCTTTCTTCAACATCTTAAAGATTGGCTCACAAATGATAGTGGACTGAGCTATGAACTAGCTAATGTAGTTGAGTCTCCCTAGGAAACTCATCACGTTCTTCTTGTTCTTTAGCGGTGGCAATTCTTGAATAGCCTTAACCTTTGATGGATCCAGCTCTTTCATCGGTAACTTACGATGAACCAAGTAGTTTTCCGGTAGGAACCCCGAATGCACACTTGGCGGGATTCAGCTTTAGATTGTACCTTCTCAATCTGTTGAAGAACTTCCTTAGATCTTCCATATGGTTAGTGGCTCTCTTGGATTTGATGATGACGTCGTCTACATACACCTCGATCTCTTTGTGTATCATGACATGGAATATAGTAGTCATGGCCCTCATGTAGGTGGCCCTAGCATTCTTTAACCCAAACAACATCATCTTGTAACAATACATCCCCCACGGCATAATGAAAGCCGTTTTCTTCGCGTCTTCCTCGTCCATCCATATCTGATGATACCCAGCGAAACAATCAATGAATGACTGCAACTCATGCTTGGCACAGTTGTCAATCAATATGTGTATATTCGGTAAGGGAAAGTCATCTTTTGGACTGGCCCAGTTGAGATCCCGGTAGTCGACATAGACTCTAACCTTTCCGTCCTTCTTTGGTACTGGCACGGTGTTGGCTAACCATGTTGGGTACTCTACTACCCTGAGAACCTTGGCTTTGACTTGCTTGGTGACTTCTTCCTTTATTTTCAAACTCATGTCGGGTTTGAAATTTCTGAGCTTCTGTTATACCGGCGGGAATGTTGGATCGATTGGTAGTTTGTGAGCTAGAATAGATGTAATGAGACCAGTCATGTCGTCATACGACCAGGCAAATATGTCCTCATATTCCATTAGAAATTCTGTGTACTCTTTCTTTTCTGATGCGACAGATGAATACTGATGCACGTTTCTTTGACATTCTCTGTATTTTCCAAGTTAACAACCTCAGTCTCGTCCAGATTGGACTTAGGTCTGTTCTTAAAATCCTTAACCTTTTTAACAACCTCTTCTGGTATATCATCCTCTTCTCAGTCTATATCCGTTTGTTGCATTGTCTCGTTGCAAGTCAAAATCGTCGGTTCATCAAGATAAGTAATAGTAATGTTGTGTAAAAAAGTAAACGATAAAAGGTAATAAGAGCGAGATTTATAAGAAACTGAAATACTTTGATAAATTTCATAATTGTTTTGAACATTGGAGCTCTTATTTCGAAATTAAAATGCGGAAAGGAAGTCAACTAGAAAAAAAATAAAAATAAAGATGATACATGGTGCTTTGTTTAGCCTTGCTACCCTAAAGCTTTCTGGGCCCTGGTGATTCTGATGGACCAATTATTGAGGCATGCTCCTCGGCTCACGGCTTGTATGGAAGGGCCTTCCTCCTCGAAAATGACACAACAGTCCATGTTATCATCTTCCAAAAACAAATTCCTTATTGCCGCCAGTGCTTTCTCTTCTTCCGACCCATATTTGACATCGGCTGGCTGGAAAGTCTGCTCCAGGCGAGGTATCGGATGCTCCAGTAGGTAGTAGGGACTGCGCTATGGTGGTGACCAGTGGCTGAACTCCTCCCAAGTGTATTCATATCCCAAACCAAAAGTGGTACCATGTTTCTTCAGCTTGATAGATTTGGTGATTCCTTGGAGGTTCTTGCCGAGTCCCTTGCCAGGTTCGTATCCACACCAATTCAGTATACTTTCAATTTTGTTATCCCACTATTTATCCTTGTCCAAGGTGTTGACTCGCTCAATGTGATGGTAGGTTTCTCCGCATATCTTCCTTCTTTCTTCGATTGACGGGATGATCTGGCGACTGTATATGGGATTGCTACTGTCACCATGAATAATCACCTCTTAGTGATTCCACTCAAACTTCACTACCTGGTGTAGGGTTGATGCTACAGCTACAGCGGCATGGATCCAGAGTTGTCCTAATAGCGAGTTGTCAGATTTTGGGATGTCTATCACTTGAAAGTCAACGTTGAACCAGGTCGTCCCATTTGTAGACACAAACTGATTTCCCAATATTGGACCTTTGGGATCCATCGAAAGCTTTGACATTGATGGCTCCATCCTTGATCTCATGCAATCTCTTCCCCAATGTTCTGAGATTTACCAATGGACAAATATTGAGGTTGGACCCTCCGTCAATCAGAATCCTGGTGATGAAATAATCCTCGCACTGTACAGTGATGTGCAATGCTTTGTTGTGGCTTATCCCTTCCGGTGGTAGCTCATCTTCGTGAAAAGTAATTTTATGACTCTCCAATACTTGCCCTACCATGTTTGCCATTTCTCCTCCAGTTATGTTGCTGGGTACATATGCCTCACTCAGTATCTTCATCAAGGCATTCTTGTGTGCATCGGAGCTTTGCAGCAGAGCTAGGATAGAGATCTGTGCTGGTGTTTTATTCAGTTGATCAATAACCGAGTACTACTTTGCTTGTATCTTTCTCTAGAGATCATTGGGTCCAGTTTCAATAGGCCGTCCAGGGGCCTGCTTACTTGATTCAGCTAAATGTTCTGGGTTATAAACCCTGCCGGTTCTTGTCATACCCTGCGCTGCAACTGCTTCTCTGATTTTGGCTTTTCCTTTTCTCCTTGCCTCAGCTGTGTAATCCCAAGGGATGGCCTTCGTATGGAATGGTGTCATGGATGACATTGCCACAGGAATGGGTACCCTTGCTTTGGGAGGTAACACAGCAACTTCAAATAGTGCAGGTGCCTTCGGGGACCCAAACTCGACCTCAATTGGTCCTGGCATCTTTGCAGAAGATAGTGTTTCAAGATCAAGTGTTATGGACATGTTCACTTCAGTGTCTTCAGAATACTGGATCTGGACTACAATCGGATTAAGTATGACCGTTGGTTTCTTTGGCTCATCACCTTCAGCGATCAATCCGATCGATCCTTCGGGGTCCCAATCATCTTCTATCTCAATCATGTGAATGCCTCTGCCTTTGTGGCCAGGCAGAGGGTTTTTGCGAACATTAGGAGTGGGCTACTTTGCCACGATGATCTTGTTGTCAATTAAAGCTTGGATCTTATCCTTCAGAGAGTGGCACTCGTCAATGGTATGCCCCTTCATGCTGGAATGGTATGCACAGGTTTTGCTCGGGTTAATCCATTGGGAAGGATTTTCTGGAGTTATGGCAGGGATAAGGGTGACGTAACCAGCATCTTTGAGCCTTTCATACAGCTGATCGATAGGTTCGGCTATGGCGGTGTATTATTTGGGAGGTCTGCGATCGAAGTTTGGTCGGGGTTTAGGGAAATTTTGGCGGGGTGATTGATAGTGAGCTTGTTGTGTATTGTAGGCTTAGTAGACGTGCGCAGGTTGGGAGTATTTGGGTGAAGTAGGCTGATATGCGGGAGGTGGAGATGATTGGTAAGTAGGTGGTGGATCTTGGTAAGAGGGTAAAGGTGCTTGGTAATTTGAGGTAGGTTGATATGTAGGAGGGGTTATTGGGTAGGTTTGGTATTTTATAGGGGATTTTGTTCTCTGTGCAACCATCAAGGCACCTACATCCCTTTTCTTGGATGTGCCACCAGACTGTAGAGCCTTGTTGGTAGCCTGTAATGCCTCAAAGTTTGTGACCATACCACTTTTAATACCTTCCTCGATCCTCTCCCCTAGCTTGATGATGTAGAAAAATTTTTGGCCTTCAATCAACATCAACCTTTCTTAGTACTGTGGGTCTTGGGCCCGGACGAAAAACCTGTTCATTTGTTCCTCTTCTAAAGCTGGCATGACCTTAGCAGCTTCTGATCTCCAACGAGTAGCATACTCGCGGAATGTCTCCGTGGGTTTCTTTTTTAAGTTCTGGATGTAGAACACATCTGGTGTATTCTCCGTGTTGAATCTGAACCTGTCCATGAAATCGGACACCATACTTACCCAGTTCGACCACTTTTTTGGGTCTTGGCTAATGTACCAAGATAGAGCATCCCCTTTCAGACTTATCATAAAGAGATTCATGCGAATCTTTTCATCCTTTCCTACTCCAACCGTTTGTCACAGTAGGTCCTTAGATGAACTCTGGGATCCCCGATGCCATCGAACATCGCGAACTTGGGAGGCTTGTACCCCTCGGGTAGTTCGACATCTGGTTGAATGCAAAGGTCTTCGTAATTCAGTCCCTCGATCCCCTTGCTTCCTTCAACACCCTGGACTCGGCTAGTCAGCTTCTTGAGTTCTGTGGCCAGATTTTTGATAAGAGAGTCTTTGTCATCAAACTCGGGTGTGCTCGAGGCGAGCTGAATGGGGTGTGGTATAGATGGGGGTGTTGTGGTGATGATCATTTGTGGAGTTTAGTAGTTTAGGTATGAGTAGTTGGGTATTGCTTGAAGTGTGGCATGTGTTGCAGTGGTGATGGGGAGTGGGTTGGTTCTATGGTTTTGGGATATTTTGAGGAGGTGTGGGATTTTGAGTGTTGGGGAAGTTGGCATCTGGGGTAGTGAGGGAAAATGACAAGCTTGCCAAATTCCGAACTTGGTCTAGTTCTTCATGAAATTTCAATAACTTCTGTTCGAGCTGGGAGGCACTTTCCTTGGAAACCTGAATACCCTGAGAAGTCTCTACCCTTTCAACCGAACTCTCCTTTCTGATGTTGCTCAAATCTTCCATTTTTCCCTTGTTCTTGTTTATGATAGGACTCGGAGGAGGAGGATGAGGAGGAGGTGGAGGGCCCTTAGATCTTATGGAATATGATGACGATGCCAGAGTGCACGGACTAACCTTTGGGGAAGGGGAATAAAACAAAAAGTAAAAACAAAAAAGGTAACAAGTTAGTGTGGATCATGAGGAGAAAAACATTGCAATATTTAAACACATAGTGCAAGAATATAAATAGTGTCCCAATTTGGGAGCCTCGTTGTGCCCGAGGTAGGCCTAGCGACAAGTTGATTTGGAGAACTTATAATGCTAAATGCCTCATTTTATTGAAAAAAATAAGATGAAACCCAAAACGACACTAAAATTGCGGAAAATAAAAATATCACTAATGGTCATTGGCCTTATTACATTTAAGCAAAGAAAAGACTCCTAACTACTTGGTCCCAGAAGGACCTTTCCTAGACTCGACATCTTTAGCTCCATCGAATAGCTTCACCAGCTCACGCAGTCCCAGCAGCAAGTAGGCTCTCGCCAAGTTTCCTCCTTCGTTTCCCTCAGTGTTATGGAAGTTTTCAATCCTCTGGATGAACTTCCTTTCTAGCTCCACTAAACCCTGCTTCAAATATCCCAATCGCTTATTGGCCCTGACAGCCATATCTTTCCATTCTTCAATCAGCTTTTGATGGGCTTCTTGAATTTCCTTGTGCTCACTCTCGCATTCCCGAATCCTCTTGCGCAATTGGTTGTACTTAAGCTGTACTTCAGCCTTTTTGTCGATGACCATGTGACCTCGAACAAACCCGGGTTGTCCTAACCCACCATGATCATCTTCCAACCAACTTGGATAGTATGCAGTATAACCAGCATGGTACCTGTCCGGTTCTATGGAATCCTTTCCTAGGATGATTTTGCAATGCCACATGTGTTGAGCTTGACACTTGTATGGACTATCATCATCTTAAAAGTCGGCCCTGAAGTGACTTATTTTGTCGACCCTTGGTATAACCTGCCTTCTTCCTGCCTGTCTCATGACTCGGAGAGGGACATAGGGATAAGTTCCTCTCAGACCAATGAGTATAAGAAACGGCACATCCCGAGATTGGACAATGAACTCTTTAGTAGGGAACCATTCAAACATCCACTGCACTTGGTCCTCTTTCAGATTTTCAAACAACTCTACCTACCCTTTAGCATCTTCTAGTTGAGCAAACATGTTAGGCATATAATTTATTCATCTTGGCTGATAGAAGGCGATATGATCATCCCAGTCTCTGCGTAGAACCTCTTGCCGATATTCACCCCTTTGGAGGTGCTCCATGAGCCAGAGTTGGAGCAATAAGTTACAACCCTCAAAGTGTTTGGCCCCTTGTTGACATTTTTCTAGGGCTCGGTATATCTCCGTAACGATCATAGGTACTATGCTAAAAGGATGCCCGCCAATTCCTTCCATTAAAGTCTTGGTGACCATGGCCAGTCTAGTATGGATCCTAGCCTTCTTCATAGGAAACACTATCATCCCCAAAAAGCAGAACATAAAGACGAAGACTCTTCTGTGGATATGCCCCAATGATGTGAGGGCGAATTCATCTGGGTAAGTGCGGTAAGACTTGCTATGGCCATATCTCTCGTACAGATAGTTGAAAGGAATATAGGAATCCTTCAAGCAGGTCAGGTCTGTGTTCTTCTTTAGTCCCATCATTTTGAGAAAACCCCTACCCTTGCGATTTTTTGGCATAAGCAAACCCGAAGTCTCCCATGGAATACCAGCTAATCCTCTTATTTCCTCGAGCAAAGGTGTCATTTCAAGGTCCCCAGAGCGGAACACAAATCTGTCGGAATCCCAGAATAAATTTGCAGTCTCTATGATTTTATTATCGGGTCGGATTTCCAAAAGAGAAGGCAAATTCCCCAAATATCTGCGAACGAGGGTCTGATCACTGGATTGAAGGTCTTCCCACCAGCTTAGCAACCTTGGGTGGATGTTGGTTACCATGCCGAATCTGGGGACTTTGTGCCTCATTTTCTGCAAAATAAAGTGTTAGACCCTTACCCCCGCCGGACTCGACTAATTAAACCAATAATTAGCATAAAAACATTTAGTTCTCCAAATAAATGCACAGAACGTGGTGGTATCCATTTGGGTTTCACGAAAACCCGGTGGACTTTGGACAAGGCTATCTTAAAGAGTCGTTATGCGGACAACATAACCGACTCGGCTAGGTTTGATAGTGATGTATGCGCAGTTTAGACAGAGTAAGGTTTCTATGGGGTATTAGACTGGTACCCTTAAGTGGACAACTCAAGAGGGAAAGGCACGAAACCGTCGACTGCACCGCTAATTGACTGGTTTTACCGCAAATACTCCTTTGCCAAATTTAGGGGTTGATAATATCGGAAGGGCGCAACCACTCATTATAAACGTTGCTATGGTATTTTGTTTGGCAGGAGTGGAATATGATGTTGAAGATGCAATTACAAGAATTAAACAAGTTATCATGTATTTGCACATTCATAAAGTAATGATCACAATAATTGCTCATAATTACAACCGTATTGAAGGAAAGCAGTAAAGGAAAGCGTTAAAAGAAAAGAAACGAAGAGCCAAGTAAGTTTCATAAAAGAAGCGATAAAGACATTAAGTAAAGGCAATAAGAAAGCAATAAAGTCACAAATAACATGAAATGGTAAAAGCCTAAAAGAAAATCCCCAGCAGAGTCGCCATGTTGTCAATGCCCCCTTTTTCTAAAGGCGAAATCGAGTTTATGACATTTTGGGAAGACAACTCGTTCCCTTTTGGGAGTTGGTTTTGGAATTGAAGAGTCTCCACCTAATGATTAAGTGCATTAGGACACTAAGAAGGGTTTGAGTTTGAAGAAGCAGAGTTTGGGTAAGGGCTAGAAGTTATCTCGAGGGGAAGGTGTTAGGCACCCCTCAAGATCCACTAGTGTGGTTCCCGGCCATGTTATAATTGTGACTTCACATAATAAAGTAAGCAATTAAGGTCTCAAATAGGAGGGATTCGCATACAACATTGAAAATAAGTTAAAACTTGAGGAAAGGTAAAGAGGGCAGAAATTTTATGAAAAGATTTAGACAATTTAAAAGAGATAGACGAAAGCAAGTAAAAGGGAGGGGGTCCTAGGTTTATGATTAATATGGATCACGTCAACGTAATATCCAGTAATCACTCCTCAAAGAGGGGCTACATAAGGTATTATCACACCAGTCATCATATCCATATCTACCCTTCCCACCCCGCTAAGGTATTAAAGCGCATAATAGTATCGTTACCTAATGCATGCTATTACCCATCCCAATCCTATCAGTCCCGGAGGCATTAAGACCACTAGTCCTAAAAGGAAGGGAGTTGGGGCTTTTCACAGTTTCAAAGGATAAATGTCTAGGCGACAAGCAAAAACACATAAACAGTTAGGGGGAAACAAATAGCAATTAAGGCTCATACAGGCCTCCTAACTTAAAAGAGCAAATATAGCAGGACTTCAAACACTGGTTTGGTTTGAATTAAATTAAAAGCGTAGGCTAGGCTGATTCATCACATATTTCTCAGATGAGAAGTCTGAATTAGCCTTGTCTGGATGTAGTTTATCAAAATTGACGCAATTAATTACCTAATAGTTTACCTAAGTGAGACCTATAGGCATGACATCTAATAGAGTGTATTGATTTTAGGGAAAAGGTTGTTGTTTATATAAACAAAAGATCTGCAGATTTTGACGACCTTATGACTGATTTTAGACTCGTAGATGAAATAGACGAAGCTGGTTCAATTGATTATTCCTATAGGCATGATTTCTAAGCGTAATTGGTTTTAAACGATTACATAAATGCAAGAGTCCTATAGGCATGGTATCTAGAGTGAAGTTGGTTATTTATTAAACCTATGATTGTTTTCCTAATGGCATGTATATGCAGAAGTGTAGAAACCTAAGATCATGATTTCTATATGCAGAACTTATAGGCATAATTTCTAAAATGCAGAAGTGCAGAACTTATAGACATAATTTCTAAAATACAGAATGCAGAAAGACTTAAGGCATAATTTCTACGATGCAGATGTGCAGAACCTATAGACATAATTTCTAAAATGCAGAATGCAGAAAGACTTAAGGAATAATTTCTACGATGCAGATGAGCAGAACCTATAGGCATGATTTCTAAAATGCGGGAAAACTTATAGGCATGAGTTTTTTTTAAAATGCAGAATGCAGAAATTATAAAGAACCTATAGGCAAGTTTTCTACCATTTGCATGCATTCATTCCCATCCCTTTCCACTAGCCATGCCCAATTGTTATTACAAATTATTACAAACCCAAATGAATCAGAAAAGAAAAGTAAAATTACATCAAAAGTTCCAGCTACATCCAAACAGCCTAATTCAGACCCAAATCCAACAATATAAGATAAACCAACTTCCAGGATTAGATTTCCAAAAGACCTTCTCATATTTGGGATGTGTCAAAGTTCCTAAGAGTATCAAAGGGCTCCGGACAGTGCTTACACCCTAAACACATTGCAGAATTAAGATCATAGTGCAGTGTAGAAATGCTAGCCCTCAGATGTCCAAGTTCAGAGGGAACTCAAGGTCCCAAAGCAAGGCTCATAAGAGAGGGGCAGAACTTAAGGGTCTAAGAATAAGTGTAAGTGCATAGAGGGGGAATCAGGGAGAGCCATGGTTGGCTGGTGGTCATGCCCAGCAATTGGGAATGCTAGCACACCTCTAACCAGCCTGTTAGCCAACTTAGGAGTTAGGATCCATTGTGGATCAGGTTATATCCTGGGCAGTAATTAGGATACTGCCAGGCCAAGAACCTTAACTCAAATACACAGAAGGGAATAAGGATAGGGATTCACAATAGAAAAGGCAAGGAAGGAACATAATTAGCACAAATCCCTGAACATAAACAGTAAAGTAAACAAGGATGCTGAAACTATGAAGTAAACACATAGGGGTGAGGCAGAAAATTAAATAAAAGACATACCAGTTTCAAAAGAAAACAAGTAAGAAAACAGTAGTCTTTGAAAAGCCAAGTTGCAAGCACAGCAGTTCCAAAAGGTCTCAAGCAATGGAGAGTGTTGAATTCCAATTAGTAAGGTAAATATGTGAGTTGAAAGTAAGAAGTTCGAGGTATTGAACTTGAAGTATAGATGCGAAAGTATTCAATTGGGAGTGTAGATGTAAAGTCAGGTCTATTTAAAGTGCAGAAGTGCAATCCTTTTTATAGTGCAAAGAGAACCAGTAAGAAAGGTAAAGAAATCATTGAAATCAGTCTCCCTTTGGTTAAGGGATTCTGATTCAAAAGGGTAGAAATTAGTTAAGAAAGAAATTTCTAATTAAACCTTTCAAAGTAGCACAAAAGGGGTAAGTACATAGAAATTATTTAAGGAAAACAATCAATGGTACACGGTTTGTGCCAAATATGGTAAAGGAATCAATTAAACAGCCATGAAACCAAAAATTGCAAGTTCGATTGAATGAACCAAGTCAAGAAAGGTAAAGGAGGTTCAATCGAAGGAAAATCAGTGGCAATTTATCAGCCTTATTAAGGGGGTTTCAGAATCAATCACTTAGTTGACAAAAATAAACCTTTTGAAAGAGAAATTTCTCATATATATAAACAATATAAACACACGGATCAAACAAAAAGAGTCATTAGGTTATTTAGAAAAAGAGTTTAACACTGAAAGTCTCAGAGTCACAAGCCAAAGAGATTCAAGTTTAATTACAGACTCACAGTGAGTCTAAAAGCCTAAGGTCCCAAAGCAAAATCCTAGTACCCCTTGTCAAAAAAAACCCAAAACCTAGGGTTTCGAATAGAGTCAGAGGTGAGAAAACAAGGTCTTTGAAATAGGCTTAAAAATCTCTTTCAAAGACTTATGAGAGACAAATATACACAAACAAGTTTAGAGAAAAATATACAAACAGAACTCAGTAAAGCGACCAAAATCCAGGATTCAAACATAAATACATATAGCAAAGAGTAAGGAAAACAACACAAATTAATATGCGAGCATAAGATTAACAACAAAAAATAGAGAAGTCTTGCATAATAGAATAGAAACAAAAGAGCAAACTCATGCATAATAAGAAGAACACATACGAGCATGAAACATACATAAAGAAAGAACAAGAAGCATCAGAAAAATATTTGAAGAAACCTTTTTCAGAAACCCTAAAAAATCAATTTTGAAAAGGAAATTTGGGGAAAACCTTCAAAACGTTAAATAATGCTCAGGCATGTCACAGATCTAAAGAAATAAGCAAGTACAGAACCTCAGACGGCTTAGAGTTGCAGAAGAACCCCTAGAATGAGAAAGGTCTTGAGGAAAGTCAGATCCTGAGTTAAAAATGACTCATATTGCTTGAACACGCCGAAATAATGGCCGGAAAGGCCATAGATCTACAGATCTAAGAAAGATCTAAAGAGAGCCATTAAGATCGGGATCCAGAACCTCGAGAAGCTTAGGTTTAATGGTGAGAGAGAGTGAGTACAGGCCATCCATGGCCTGGAATGCCATGGATTCCGGTTGAAACATGGTAGAAACAGGTGGGAGATGATTAGGGTTTCGGAGAGACTAGAGAGAGTTCGGGAGACGAAGAGGATTTTAAGGTGGCGTCTCAGATAGAATGAGTTAGGTTTAGGTGGATTTGGAAATTAAAAAGGAAAGAAAGAATTACGGCCGTTGATCAAAATGATCAACAACCAGGATTAAAGGGGAGCCATGTGGGTTTTAAAATCGGGTCAGGGGTCGGGTGATTTAGGAATTGGGTAGGTTTCAATTTGGGGCAAGATTGGGGTTAAAATTGAAAGGGAAATGAGGGTATGATTGAAATAGAAACGAGCTAGATGTTAAATAGCCAATTTTCCCCTTTTTATTTTATAAAAATAGCAATAATAATTTTAAAACCAAATTAAAAGCACTGAACTAATTAATAATATATAAACATTCATCAAAAAATACTGAAAATAATTTTATAATTGCAAAATGCTGTTAATCGTAAAATAGGCTATAATTGCAATTACATGCAATTTAGCTTTAGAAATAAAAAATAAATTTGTAAAAATATACAAAAATTATCTTAATAATATTTTGGTGTAAATATGATAATAAAATAAGTTAATCATAAAAAGGATAATTTTGAAAATAATTACTGATTTTTGTATTGCTAAAAATAGATAATAAATCGATTTTAAAATCTTTAAAAATTAGGAAAAATACCAAAACTCTTGGGCATGCTTATATATATATATATATATATATATATATNTTATTTTAAAAATACATAGGGGGAAATTGGGTATCAACAATAGCCTATTGAATTCTATGTATAACAGTACGTGATTTCAATTTGGAATTGAGTATCACCAATTCGAACACAGTTACAGGTTTGTTCTATTACATTACTATCAAATTTTGGTTGTATATTACGTATCTACAAATTATCTACAATTTTTCTACAAAAAAAACTACATGTCAAAGTCTCTCTCTCTCTCTCTCTCTCTCTCTCTCTCTCTCTATATATATATATATATATATATATATATATATATATATATTTATATATATTAGTATTGAATTTCATTATATCTACATTATTTCTACAATAAAACTACATATCATTTGTAGCTCAATATGAAATACAAAATTTTAATATTTCTACAAATTAACTACAAAATATCTACAAAAGACAAAAGATAATTTGTAGATATTTTGTATTATGATTGTATATGAATTGTTTTTTATTTGTAATGTAATTGTAGGCGAGGGCAGATCATATCCATACAGTGATAGATGGTGTGAAGCGCTATATTGTTTGTCTAGAAAATAAGAGATGTAGTTGTGGGCAATTCCAACTTGATGATCTTATGCACATGCTTTGGCTGCTTCAAGGCATAGGAATGAGTCTTATGAAAACTGTTGATGAGTTCAGGAGAATTATATTTGATGTGTAATAGTTTAGGCACCTTCAACTCTTAATGTAGTTAGTTTGAAATTATTTTGTTTAATTAGTATTCTATATTGAGTTAATACTTTCATAGCTTAATTGGTTTGTGAATGATTTCTATATATATAATACAAAATTATTTTATTATCTCTAGCACCCATCGATAGTTGTTAACGATTCTTATCATTTATCTACAAAAAAACTACATAATCTGGGGTTGACAGAGTAACTACATAATAATTAAGTTGAAAAGGAGTTAACCAGTAACAATCATTAGACCAAGTACTGTTTACTTTCAACAAGTGGAATATAAAAACAACATAATGTTTTTCCATTGTTCGAACTAGTATACTAGATAAAATAAAAAAACAAAGGGTAAAATAATTATAGCACAAATCTGCTACAATTAAACTTCAACAATCTTGTTCATAAACTTGTCTACTAGCTTTCTACAAAACTAGCTGCAACTAAATAATTTAACTACATGTTTCATAGAAAAAATTATAACTAATTCTTCTTCCTCCAGACTTGTATTTTCTCGTTCACAACTGGTGCACTTTTTTTCCTTGCTAATCTGCCAGTCACCTCACTTTAACTAATTGCACCATTCTCTTGCTTCTTCCTAGCGTAGTCCCACAGTAGCGCTCCATAGCTTCTACAATGTTGCACCAATCTCTAATTAATACACTGCTCCAATCTAAAAAATAACATTTCTATATTTGTCATACAATATATCTACAACTACATAACACAGTTAAAAACAAAACAATATAACTATAATTTTTTTTATAATATATTTACAAGTTTAAACAGATTCAGAAAACTATCTCTTTGCCTTTCCTTTTAGCTGAATTGATTTGCCTCGAAGATTCACCAACATCAAAATTATGTTTTTGTTTAGTTCTAGCTTCTGCCCTAGCTTGACGAGGGGAAAGCCTATTGTCACGACCCAAAATCCACTAAGGGTCATGGTGGCGCCGGACACCTCTGTCAGGCAAACCAACAAAAATTATCAATTAAATCCTCTTTTAATACTTTTGAAAATCTAAATTTTTTTCTTCCATTTTTCATAAATAAAAGATCACTACTTGAATTCATATTTAAATAATAACAATTAGTACAATCCTTCGAAAACCATCCCAGAAACCCGGTGTCACAAGTGCATGAGCAACTATCGATAAGGAAAGTAAAATACAACATTTGTCCAAAATACAGTGGACAAAGAATAAATAATAAAAATGCTAAAAGGAACTACACTAGCTGCGGGTCGTCTCGAACAATGCAGCTCACTTAATCCCAGAGTCGTCCGTGCTGCTACGCCCCGTAGGCTGCTAGAGGTATATCTACATGTGCAACAAAAATGCACAGAAGTGTAGTATGAGTACGTAATCAACGTGTACCCAGTGAGTATCCCGCCTAATCCCGAAGGGGTAGAGATGAGATAGCCAACTCCGACACTCACTAGAGGTCAATTAGCAATATTCTATAAGTGCGAGGATAATCATGGATTTGTATAGAAGTTCTAATTGTGAAGCCAGAAAAACAGGTAAACACCTTCAACAATAGATCAAAGGCTTCTAAAGTCTATTCTTTATTATCTTATCAGTTTATATCAATCCACGTAGGCCAATTCCACATTTATACTTTTCAAGTAAGAGATAAACATGCGCAAATTACACCGAGGCGACGACCTGCTCCAACAGGAATGTAAACTGTGCACTGCCAAGGGTCGAGCGGTACGAACCATAGATGCATCTATTCTCACCGAGGCGTTCAGTCCATTCCAAAAATAAACACATATCATGCTCGCGAATCATCCATGTGACGCAGGCACACATAAAATACATGCTCAAGTAGGAAATTAAGAGCTTATCGGGGATAATCAACCAAATAGACAAATTTCTCTTTTTTTAACATTTCAGGGAAAATTTAATATTAAATCTCTTTTTAAATTTCTTTACCAATTCAAGGTGATTTAAACAATTCAAACTATCAATGGGTTCACGGTAATCCAAGTATAACATGTTTTTTGGGTCCTAGACTACCCAGACAATAGCATAATAGTAGCTACGCACAGACTCTCGTCACCTCGTTCGTACGCAGCCCCCACAAACAGGAGCACATAGCCAATTTAATCCACCTATGGGGTAAATTCTCCCTCACAAGAATAGAATGGAGACTCAACTCGCTCCAAAGACTCATAACCGGCATTCTACATTCTTCCGAAGGCTCCAATTGACGCACCACGCTCCAAGACTAGCCAACGGTTATGCAAATACATTAATAAATACTCAATTATACTTTACAACCTAATTTATAACAATTCCTAACCCTGAACGAAAAGTTGAAAAAAATTCCCTCGGGCCCACGTGCCCGGAAATCCAAAATTTCTCGAAGATAAAGTTTACCCATGAACTCACGAACTCCAATATATGATTTTTTTTCTTAAATCCATGCTAAAACTCATGGTCAAAATCCAAGAACACTAATTTTCTAAGTCTTCCTCTAACCCTCAATTTTCTACCCATTTACATGCTAAAAATCTATGTATAAACCTTGTATTTAACTCAAAGCTAGCATAAATTACATACCTCATGACAAGTGACGAAAATGGCATCTCCAAGCTGCTCCCCATCGACTCCAATGGAAGAAAAATGGGGTTGAAATGAACTCAACCCCGAACTTAAAACATCTCACTGCCCCAGCTGCTTCCGCTTCTGCGAAAATAGTTCCACTTCTGCGGATGTCGCTTCTGCGACTTTTCGCCGTTTCTGCGGCTTTGGGCAAAAGGAAGCGGACCGCTTCTGCGGTCCCTGGGCCGCTTCTGCGATTTCCTTGGACCTGGCCCCCTTCCGCTTCTGTGAACGTTTGACCGCATCTGCGGTCCCGCTTCTGCGGTCCAAGAACCGCAGATGCGGTTATGACAGAAGCAGCAAATCTCAGCCTTCCCAAATTCCACTTTCGATCCGTTAACCACCCAGAATCCACCATAGGCCCTAGGGACCCCAACCAATCATACCAGCCAATCCCAAAACACATTATGGACCTGCTCGAGGCCTCAAATCACATCAAACAACGCTAAAATCATCAATCGACCTCCAATCCAAGCTTTATGAACTTTGAATTTTCCAACTTCTACTTCCGGTGTTTAAACCTATCAAATCATGTCCGGTTGACCTCAAATTTTGTACACAAGTTATATTTGACATTACGGACCTACTCCAACTTCCGGAATCAGATTCCGATCCCGATATCAAAAAGTCCATTTCCGGGTAAACTTCTCAAAAACCTTAAAAATTCTATCTTTAGCCGAATGGCTTCAAAATGACCTACGGACCTCCGAATTTACTTCCGATCATGCTCCCAACTCCATAATCACTATACGGAGCTACTACCATTCTCGGAATCCCAAACGGACATCGATAACGCTGAAATGCACTCCAAGCCAAACTTAAGAATTTTTTTCCAAAATGCTAACTTCCATAATAGGCGCCAAAACGCTTCTGGGTTATCCAAAACCCGAACCAGGCATACATCCAAGTCCGATATTATCATACGAACCTGCTGGAACCTTCAGATCCCGATTCCGAGGTCGTTTACTCAAAAATCTAGTCCTAGTTCATTCTTTCAACTTTAAGCTTCTCAAATGAGAATTTTTCATTTAAATTTAACTCCGATCTTCCTGAATTTAAATTCCGACCATGCGAACAAGTCATAATACCTGACATGAAGCTGTTTATGGCCTCCGAATGCTGAACGGAGCGCTAGGGCTCAAAACGGCCGGTCGGGTCGTTACATTCTCTCCCACTTAAACATACGTTCGTCCTCGAACGTGCTTAGAACTATACTGAAGTAGTCTGAAATTGCTGTTTAACTTCTCATGCACCTTCCCGTGCTACCACAGCTTAGTTGAGCACGTTAGCTCGATCCATTCTGAATATATTCTCTTATATTCAGACAGACACACCTTAAAGCCAAATTCCAACATTCGGAACTTCATGCCCGACCTGTTTTCACCATAAGGTCACCATATTAATCACCACCCGCTGCTCAAACATAGATGCATAACTTTGCGGAATTCATACCAAGAATCACTTTTCTCACCGGACCATAATAACCTTTTTCTGATCAACTTAGCCCAAATATTCAACGAATCAGATGCTCCCATTGCACCTCATGACATACACAGGTCTTACTCCAACCTATACAATACCGCCACGACGGAAGGGATGCCGGAATTCATAATCAACTGCCGAGTCAACAAATCGTTGAGTCTATACTTCTGACAAGAAATATTACCACATTCTGAACCTAATAATGACCTTTGCTCCTTAATATACTTCATATAATCAGATTGCACTGATCTTAAATTCCATAATCTCGTCTCACCCAGTATGAACTGCTCAGGCAATAAGCCACTCCGAATGCAATCAAAAGTCTCATATGACGCCACAATGTGCCCATAGGCCACCAATCCGAACACAACACAAACAGGAAATCGAACTCTGGAAGGAATTACCTAACTCCCGCACTATTACGGACTTTCCTTAGAAAATAGGAAGCAGGACATACAAAATTAGCATATAGAAAACTACATTCAACATCACACTGTTGCGGCATGCAACCCGATCCATAAAGCATAACCATGGCGGCGTGCCGCCCGATCCTCACAATATAATTATGGCGGCGTGCCACCCGATCCAAGTAATATACCCATGGCGGCGTGCCACCCGATCCACACGTAAAACTCACATAAAGAGATATACATCGGGCCAAGTTGCCCGTTACAACAAGATATCAAAATTGGTCACAAGCACGCTAAGTGCATAATACCATCCCTGAGGGAACATACAACGCCATAAGCTACAAAACTCAAGCACAACTGGGGTGCGATATACAAATCTGAATCCCAAGAGCCATCTTGCTCACAATACATCATTTCCACTCTGATCCTCAACACATACACAATTCTCAGGCCGTCTCACAACTCGCATGGCGCAATATATTATTACACGAAATATCTGATAACGAGATAACACCCTGACTACTCCATAAGGAGCGCGTGAACACAACTGGCCTGATATAAAGCCCTGTTCATTTATGTAAATCAATCCATTGATCTCAAGCCGATTTCTGACTGCACCCACTTGGCTAATAACCTTTCAAAGGTCCACAGTAGCTCCTTTTTCCTCATAACACATAAGAACAACCGTCATAACCGAAGCAACCTTCTCAGTTCGTAACCCAATAAACAAAGTGCCCTCCAGGCCTAAATTCTCAAATTAGTGATATTACCATAATCCCCATACTTGGTTCAAATCTTTAGTCAATCAAGGGACTGCAAGTCACACTTATTCAATCTTCCCGTTGGACACGCTCCCAATATTTCTGAAATAAATAACGGGTCCGCTCATCCAAACCATCGGTCGCACTAACGCTAAAAAGCGATCAAGAATCCTTAACCAGGATGCAAGGACTTTTTCCACAAAACATCGATCTCGGGTGACGCTGAAGACAACACCAATTTACTTTAATCATTCTACCCTTTTCTGGCTCATCCGAGCTCGTGACATCCTTACCATTAGCAAACTGCAGCCTTAATCCACACTGCGAATTTCCATGATACTCACTGCACCCAACGTGCCAACATACAATAGAACAAGATCATCATCGTAACTCCAAAATCATTAATATTTTAACACTTCATCATATACGAACTTTTCACTTAACTCACTTCAGGAGAATCGTAGCAACACACAAGTGAATTCCCATAATCGAAGGATATGCAAATCTCTAAATAGTGGTCCAAGCCACCATATCCCTTCCGGAATATGCTTCCACTTAACAAGCCATAACAAAAGAATGCTTCTGAATAACATCGATTATGGCGGCCGACAAGCCTCGCACGTACCGCCACAAATCATACACATAACTCGATCACGCTGAATGAACTGATCACAGACCCCAACATGCCAAATTCAACTATGGCTAATCAATCCCTTTCCTTGCAATTTATCCTTGATTGCTTTGGAAATAATACTAACTCTCTTCAACACATAACATACTCCCTCTACACTCACCTCGAGTGACCTTGAATCGTGCGAGACCATGCTGTCTCAAATCTCACAAATTATTTCACATTTCTCAAATGATATACCACAAGGTAACACATCATGGAACATTCTAGGCACCTTCTCATAAGCTGCTACAAAGCTTTTAGTTGTACTTATAGGCTTGAAATCATTAGGTACCACACTATATCTTTTGAGTTCCACTAGGACCATTATTTAGAGCTACCCGCTCTGACTTGGTCCCGAATATAATTCACTCCATAAATCTTATAACACACGAATACCCTCTCGGCGAAGCACCCGATGAAATCACTTCATCTGAAACCTGTACCTATACCAGGCATAAATCCTGAACCTTTTCCCCAAGTCTGAACATGAGCCAAGAAGGCCAACTATAGCATGCATTCAACAATTCATCTACTCAATTTACCACTTATGGTCCTTTTCCCATAGCTGGAATAACCCACCAATATGCAAATAACTAGAAACCTCACGAGTAGTTAACCATGCAACCCAATCATAGGCAGTGGGACTCTCCCACTTAGCTTGAAGCCATTATTACAAAACTCTGGAGTTCACAAGGATTCTCAATCTCTTATCGACATAACCTTGCACAATCAATCGCCAGCATTCTCGATATCTTACCGTAGAAACCCAATCTGATGCTCTAAATCATTTAACAACACTCACACAATAGTTCCCTTTGCTGCATAGCCCGTAGAACTCTTCTCAGAAGCCTCGCCAACCACGTGTCCGCTAAACTGCTCACAGGAAATAACCCTCCTGAGTCCAAGCTCACTCCCTAGCCGTACCCATCCATTTACCCCTCGTGGACACCCATTAAATGTGCGGCAACACCTTTCAAATTCTGAGTTACGCTGCATCCTTCTTCATTTCAAGCAGCTCCTTTCCATCATACCAAATCTCCTATCGCATAACAACCCATGCTTCGAATTAAACCTGCAGACTTCAATTGCCCGTCGCTAAAATCCCAGATCATTCCAAACTCTCCTTAGGCGCGTAGTCATCCTACTACTAAGCCCTATACAGCTCCGCCACTCTCCCACTTTGGGCAAACTCACTCCTTCAATCAACGGTTTGGCATGTGCTCCCTAAGCCTAGCCTTTTAGAAGTTTAAAACTCCGCTTGACACTTCCCACATGCCTTTCTCATCTTTTGATGCCCAGTCGTTGTCTTAATAAAATCTATCTTCATAGAACTCGAATCCCCAACTTGATACTAACCCCAACTTTTTCAAAGGTCGTCTTTATTGAACCGTCAACATCTTGAAATACTGATTAAATCCAGAACCACCGCACCCTGCGATATCTGATAGTTGTATCTCCAATACTATTTCACAATATCTTTCCCCAAGGCGAATTGTAGTAGATCATAACACCGACAAACTTAAAGCGTTCAATTAGGACAACAGCACCCCCATATAGAGGAGAACTCCACCACGCTGGCAATTACCACATCTCATTACTTCCACAGTCCACATCCGATCATCCTTAGTTCGGTTGACTTTCCCCTGTCGGGGATAAAATACTGAATCCCTTTGATTACACACTGAGTAAACCTCCCTTCAATTCATTCACTGCCCCGACACGTAGGCTACCTACCACCACAACGACACTGCAGAATAATCGCTGATAAGCATTATGACAACCTGTGCCTAGCCTCAAGGCTCTTAGAAGTTCTGCTACTAAGCTGAAACAATAGAATATCCCTCCATAATGCGACTATAATAGTCCAACAAACTATACCGGGAAAATTATCCCGCACCACGTTGGTAGTGCCATTACAATCCTTCAATTTTCGATTTATAACAAGTGCTCGCGTCGCGTAAGATTGAGTGGGAAGGAATCAAAGGCATAAGACTCAAAGGAATCGAACTGCACGATAAGGAAATCAAGAAGGAAAATACTCCTGACAGCCCTGTAGCCTCCCGAGGATAAGTACAGACGTCATCGTACCGATCCACGAGACTCTACTAGACTTGCTTATGACTCGTGAGACCGACGGGAACCTAGCGCTCTGATACCATGTTGTCACGACCCAAAATCCACTAAGGGTCGTGGTGGCGCCGGACACCTCTGTCAGGCAAGCCAACAAAAATTATCAATTAAATCCTCTTTTAATACTTTTGAAAATCTAAGGTTTTTTCTTCCATTTTTCATAAATAAAAGATCACTACTTGAATTCAAATTTGAATAATAATAATTAGTACAATCCTTCGAAAACCATCCCAGAAACCCGATGTCACAAGTGCATGAGCAACTATCGATAAGGAAAGTAAAATACAACATTTGTCCAAAATACAGTGGACAGGGAATAAATAATAAAAATGCTAAAAGGAACTACACTAGCTGCGGGTCATCTCGAACAATGCAGCTCACCTAGTCCCAGAGTCGTTCGTGCTGCTACGCCCCGTAGGCTGCTAGAGGTATATATACCTGTGCAACAAAAATGCACAGAAGTATAGTATGAGTACGTAATCAACGTGTACTCAGTGAGTATCCCGCCTAATCCCGAAGGGGTAGAGACGAGATAGCCAACTCCGACACTCACTAGAGGTCAATTAGCAATATTCTATAAGTGTGAGGATAATCATGGATTTGTATAGAAGTTCTAATTGTGAAGCCAGAAAAACAGGTAAACACCTTCAATAATAGATCAAGGGCTTCTAAAGTCTGTTCTTTATTATCTTATCAGATTATATCAAGCCACGTAGGGCCAATTCAACATTTATAATTTTCAAGTAACAGATAAACATGCGCAAATTACACCGAGGCGACGACCCGCTCCAACAGGAATGTAAACTGTGCACTGCCGAGGGTCGAGCGACACGAACCACAGATGCATCTATTCTCACCGAGGAGTTCGGACCGTTCCATAAATAAATACATATCCTGCTCGCGAATCATCCATGTGACGCAAGCACACATAAAATACAGGCTCAAGTAGGAAATTAAGAGCTTATCGGGGATAATCAACCAAATAGACAAATTTATCTTTTTTTAACATTTCAGAGAAAATTTAACATTAAATCTCTTTTTAAATTCCTTTACCAATTCAAGGTGATTTAAACAATTCAAACTATTAATGGGTTCACGGTAATCCAAGTATAACATGCTTTTTGGGTCCTAGACTACCCGGACAATAGCATAATAGTAGCTACGCACGGACTCTCGTCACCTCGTGCGTACGTAGCCCCCACAAACAAGAGCACATAGTCAATTTAATCCACTTATGGGGTAAATTCCCCCTCACAAGATTAGAAAGAAGACTCATCTCGCTCCGAAGACTCATAACCGGCATTCTACATTCTTCCGAAGGCTCCAATTGACGCACCACGCTCCAATACTAGCCAACGGTTATGCAAATCCATTAATATATACTCAATTATACTTTACAACCCAATTTATAACAATTCCTAACCCTGAACGAAAAGTTAACAAAAATGCCCTCGGGCCCGAAAATCCGAAATTTTTCGAAGATAAAGTTTACTCATGAACTCACGAACTCTAATATATAATTTTTTTCTTCTTAAATCCATACTAAAAATCATGGTCGAAATCCAAGAACACTAATTTTCTAGGTCTTCATCTAACCCTCAATTTTCTACCCATTTACATGCTAAAAATCCATGTATAAACCTTGTATTTAACTCAAAGATAGCATAAAGTACTTACCTCATGACAAGTGATGAAAATGGCATCTCCAAGCTGCTCCCCATCGACTCCAATGGAAGAAAAATGGGGTTGAAATGAACTCAACCCCGAACTTAAAACATCTCACTGCCCCAGCTGCTTCCGCTTCTGCGGAAATAGTTCCGCTTCTGCGGAAATAGTTCCGCTTCTGCGGCTTTGGGCAAAAGGAAGCGGACCGCTTCTGCAGTCCCTGAGCCGCTTCTGCGATTTCCTTGGACCTGGCCCCCTTCCACTTCTGCGAACGTTTGACCGCATCTGCGGTCCAAGAACCGCAGATGCGATTATGACAGAAGCAGCAAATCTCAGCCTTCCTAAATTCCACTTTCGATCCGTTAACCACCCGGAATCCACCGAGGCCCCCGGGACCCCAACCAATCATACCAACCAATTCCAAAATACATTACGGACCTGCTCGAGGCCTCAAATCACTTCAAATAATGCTAAAATCATCAATCGACCTCCAATCCAAGCTTTATGAACTTTGAACTTTTCAACTTCTACTTCCGGTGTTTAAGCCTATCAAATCACGTCCGGTTGACCTCAAATTTTGCACACAAGTCATATTTGACATTACATACCTACTCCAACTTCCGAAATCAGATTCCGATCCCGATATCAAAAAGTCCACTTCTGGTCAAATTTCTCAAAAACCTTAAAATTTCTATCTTTAGATGAATGACTTCAAAATGACCTATGGACCTCCGAATTCACTTCCGATCGCTCCCAACTCCAAAATCACCATACGGAGCTATTGCCAGTCTCGGAATCCCAAACAGACATCGACAGCGCTGAAATGCACTCCTAGCCAAACTTAAAAAATTTCTTCCAAAATGCTAACTTCCATAATAGGCGCCAAAACTCTCCCGGGTTATCCAAAACCCGAACCGGGTATACGCCCAAGTCCGATATTATCATACGAACCTGCTGTAACCTTCAAATCCCGATTCCGAGGCCGTTTACTCAAAATCCAGTCCTAGTTCATTCTTTCAACTTTAAGCTTCTCAAATGAGAATTTTTCATTTAAATTTAACTCCGATCTTCCTGAATTTAAATTCCGACCATGCGAACAAGTCATAATACCTGACATGAAGCTGTTCATGGCCTCCGACTACTGAACGGAGCGCTAGGGCTCAAAACGGCCGGTCGGGTTGTTATACCTATGCTTCTTCTCTTCATTTGCATGAGCAGATTTTTCATGCTTTTTCAGTGAATGTGGTGAAACACCCAAATCGAAAGAAGGAACATCTGCTTCTTTAACTTTTTTAGGGCTTTTTTTGGAAGCTTTGTTCTTCTTCATTGAAAATCTTTGAAGCTGGTCATTAATGGGTGAATGAACTTTGAAGAATAGTTGAAATTTTGGTTGATTTAGAAGAAAGAGCTTGAGAATAGGCGTTAATGGAGGTCTTCCAGATTTTCGCTGGTTTTAGAAAAAGAAATCATTGGTGATTGAAGAGGAAATCGTGGGGTGTGGTTTGATACATGAGTGAGGTGGTGGGATCTGGAGAGAGAAACTTCGGGGGAGTGAGAATATATGGTTGAGTAAAATTATGACACTAATTAATACCATTAAAAATCTTAAAATGGTACATAAATGGTAATTAGGTATATAAAAGGTAATTATATTAAAAGTTTAACATGGAGGGTACTATAGTTTACTAAATGGAGGTTATAGCCTCTAACTTTGAGGTTTGATTCAATGAACAATTGAAAGTGTGAGTTTCTCCTTCGAAAATAATGTATTTACTCTTGAGAAGTAAAACATGATAATAAATTTGAGATTTAGGGAATATATACTTATTTATTCACCTAATATGTTAGAAAGATGAATAATTATACAGATAATATGCTATGGTCCATCTGCTCCAATTTATGTAATACTTATCGCTATTCGAAATTCAAACTTCTTAATTTTTCGACCATACATTGAATATACAATTTTTTAGATTTTTCAAAATAAATCTACATATTAAAAAATTACAAAAGAATTACTATAAGTCAACAATAATTAACAATTCAAAATGTTTAAAAGATATATTAAAGAGTTAAGATCAAAGAATAATTTGTTTGACTCTCGAAATTGAAACTTGTTCACATGAATTGAAATGAGAGGACTATCAAATTTAAAACCTCACATTTTAATTTATTATAATTACAACAATATTATTGTGTATTTAATCTCTTTTACAATATCATGTCCAATCAAATTACGGTCTTACAAATTGAATCGGAAGGGTATTTATTTCTAAACTTATTCCACCACAGACAGCGCCCATGGTATAGGTTTTGGGGCCGGCTAAGAAAAGGAACTGTAGAAGCGATCGCGACTATAGATACGATAGACACGTCTCGCTAATACATTAATACGTATACGCATACATACAGCGCACAGAGCCGTGAATAGGAAGCTGAGCATTTGTGAAAAGGGACAAAAAGAGAAACAAATCCATCGATCGAAAATGGCGGAATTGAGTGGACTGAAACTGGAGCAGAGGCATGGAAAATCCAGAGTGAGAGTAGCTAGGGTTTGGAAAACTCACGATGGGAAGCATCACTTTGCTGAATGGAGTGTTAACATTAGCCTCCTCTCCGATTGTTTACCTGCCTATGTCGCCGGTGATAATTCCGATATCGTCGCCACCGATACGATGAAGAACACTGTAAGTCTCCTTTTTTTGTTCGAGTAACAGCTGATTTATATGCATGTACTTAGAATTTTGTTAGATCATGTATACCTGATGCTCAATTTCATCATCTGCGAACTTAAATAGTACTACTGATTATTTTTCGTGTTAATAACTTGATATAAAATTGACGAGTTTTCTATTTGTAATATTTTTCTAAGAGATCTGATCTATGAACGAGACATTGGATTGATATAATTGTTTAAGCTAATTGTCTGATCACGAGTTTTTGTCACTTTTCTTATCTGCATTAGGTCAAAATCAGCTTTAAAAGTCTTCGAAATTCAGCTTTTACATTTTGGAAACTAAATCTGATTATATTGTGTTGTTATATCCTATAATCTGAATTTTCCTTTATGTCATTTGGTTCTAAGTTCCAATTATTGGACCCATGAAACAGGTGTATGCCAAAGCTAAGGAATGTTCAGAGCAACTCTCAGCTGAAGATTTTGCCATTATACTTGCAAAGCACTTCACCTCCTTTTATCAGCAGGTACCATTTGTCTATTGTCATGTAATGATGTCAGTTATCTGCCATGACTACTTGGTTATTCTAGCCACTGAATTTAGTAATTGTGGGAAGGGTACTATGTTATGTAAATTTTGCTATACGTGTAGAGAATGTTCTAAAAGACCTCTCATTTTTCTTACAGATCAATCTTATGTCATGTCCACTCATCTGGCAATTGCTCTGTAGAGAAGAATAAGCAATTGCGTAGTTGTTGCTTTTTGTTGTATGCAGACTTTGGGATGTTTTGGTGCTTTGCTTGTGACATTGTTTAATATAATTATCGGACTGAACCACTCACCTTACATAGAACTTCTTGAGTTATTTTTCCTGTTCTGTCTTGAAGGTCACTGCTGCAATTGTCAATATAGTTGAAAAGCCATGGGAACGCGTTAGCATAAAGGGCCAACAACATGAACACGGTAAACCTTTGATTTGGAACGGAAAGTGTTACTTACTTACCCAGTGAACTCCCCCCCTCCCCCTCCCCCTTCCCCTTTTAGAAGTTAAAATGAAGATCTAAGTTACCCTGTGCTGCTAATTCTCAGAAATTGTAGGGAGTATTCCTCTGGATTCCTTCTCTGCCGTGTGACTGGTTTGATCCTTTTCTTGACTGTGTTTCATCTCCTTAGATTGCATGCAAAGTCATATTAATTTTCTTAAACAGCACAAGAGCAATTTGGAATTCCAGTCTGATTTGTGGCTTATGATAAGATATTTTGTTAGTGATGTCCACTATATATTTTTTTCATATGTTATCATCTCTATCAAAAAACTTGCCAGCGTCGAATACATCTGAGCTTCACTGAACTATATGATATCAAATTTGATAAGACTAGATCAAGTTCAACGTCAAGTCTGAGACAATCTTGCATCCAAATAATGAGCCTGATCTAACAACAACAACAACAACCCAGTATAATCCCACAAGTGGGTTCTGGGGAGGGTAGTGTGTACGCAGACCTTACCCCTACCCTGGGGTAGAGAGGCTGTATCCGTTCGACCCTCGGCACAAGAAGATGAAATGCGACAATAGAATTCAGAAAGATAGTACCAACGAGCTAAGAATAAAAAAATATAGCTGGAAAAGCAGTATCAATAATCACTGCAGTGACAAGGTCCTAGAAAATAATACGAGCACAACATCTACCGCTAGCATACTAAAACACGACATAGACCGACTAGACTTACACACAGAACGGAGTAGAAAATGCTCAGTTACCTACTAACCTTCAACCCTAATGCTCTCCCTCCATGCCTTCCTATTAAGGGCCATATCCTCGGTGAGCTGGAGTCGCGCCGTGTTTTGTCTGATTATGTCTCCCCAATGAGCCTGATCTAACATAGTGTAATATAGTCATCCTTGTTTGGCAGCATCATGAATTTTCCTAGATCAGTATTTGTTCTCCTTGGGTTCAAATTATAATGTGCTCAATATGATGTTATTCCTTTCTAATTTGTCAGAAGTAGATTTCTTCAGTTAATTTCTATCAAAAGACAGTATGGAAAAAATAATAAATGGACAGAATTGTCCTGAAATAATGAACTAACCATTTTGGGCAACTGATCTGACAAAATTAGCAGGTTCATATTGGACTGAGAATGGAGCTTATATGACCAATTTTTCTTTCGTGAAATGCTTCCAAGAGCTATTCCATGGTTGAAGCTACTTTCTTGAAAAAACTGTTCAAATTCCTTTAAGCTGATCATATCAATTTTTAGCTATAAAAGGCCTTAAAGTTGGTCCGGTATTATGTATTATGTGGAGCTATAATTTTCCCTGTACATAATGCAAAAACCTGAGCTGCAGTTTGTGGACCCCTCACTTCTTGATTATATTGACTAGGAAAATGATTTAATCAAGGAGTTGACTTTATCTGGATGAGATCCCTTGAAAGGGATTTGGAGCCTCATTTTATGAAGCAGTCATTGGTAATCCACTTTTAATGTGTGTAGAAGATTCTAGTGGATTGTATAGGTAAGCATCTAGCTTGGGATGCCTAAGTGCCTTG
Organism: Nicotiana glauca; assembly: GCA_026770625.1. Lineage (NCBI taxonomy): Eukaryota > Viridiplantae > Streptophyta > Magnoliopsida > Solanales > Solanaceae > Nicotiana > Nicotiana glauca. The sequence goes on from MU767239.1 coordinate 49,037, forward strand.
AGCCATGATGTCACTTTTGTTTGACATCTCTCGCTGCACCTCCTAGCTTTGTTTCCATTTATACGATCTGATTTCTATTTGATGAAGTGAACCACTGAGATTAATCAAAAAAAATTGTTTTCCCTACGATTAATTCTGCTGCTCTATGTTTCTATCTTCCTTAGGTTTTAAGCTTGGCTCTGAAAAACACACTGCCGAAGTAATGGTCGATAAATCGGGAACATTGCGCATGACATCTGGTATCGAGGGATTATCAGTTCTAAAGACAACTAAGGTAATCTCAGTTACACATCTGCCTATATTTCTCCTTGCTTATCTGCTTCTACATACCTCAAAAAAGAAGAAATAATAGGATTGTGCAGTTAACTAAAAGCTTTTTACAGTCGTCCTACTAAGATACACAACCCTCCTCTAAGAAAGAGATACATAACCCTCCTCTAAGAAAGAAAGAGATATGTTAGTCTCCCTGGGAATAGTTTCTTAGTTTGTTTTTTCTTTTTGACTCCCCCACCTCGCGGTGGTAGTGAAGTTGAGGGGCTATGGATCAGGGCCAAGGCAACAAAGGTAGTACTCTCATAAATGAAGAAATAGCCGATTTACAGTTTGAGATGGTTTACATGTGCGTCAGACAAGATCTATTTGGCCCTGCAGAAGTCCTTACTCTTTCTTACTCTAAAATTAGAGCCTTAGCACCTACTATAATTCTTCCTATGGGAATTAGGAACAAATTCTTTCTCTTTACACGAGACTAAGAGTTTGAAGTACACCTAAATTGGTTCGCCACCCTAAACAATTGGCTTCCAAAATTTCATTCATGATAAGTGCATTATCCATTTTTTTTTTTTTTTGAGAAGGTAAAGTGTCCGGTATATTCAAAAAATCATCAGCACAAACTTTGTGCTGGAAGCCAAAATAGGCAATTACAATATGAAAAAGCAAAAATATAGTCCTTGTTCTTCTTACAAGGAACTCAAAACATCTAGGATTGAATCAGGATCCTCTATATATTCTGATTTACACCAAAAACAAAAAAGAAGAATACACTTCATCTTAATCTTTTGTAGAGAGTTGGTTGTATCTTCGAAGCATCTCAGGTTCCTTTCTTTCCAAATTGTCCACCAAATAGTTGCTGGGACAATTTTCCATCTGTTTTTGTCTGTGGTATAGTCTACCTCTGTGTTCCAGCATAATAAAAGTTCAGAGGTTCTCCCTGGCATTACCCATCTAGCACCTCTTAGATTAATGAACAAATCCCATAATTGGCTGGTCACTCTACAATGAAGAAACAGATGGCTGATTGTCTCAGCATCATTCCCACACAAATAACATCTTGAAACAATTGGTATACCCCTCTTCCTTAGATTATCCTGAGTGAGGACAGCCTCCCTAATTACCAACCAGGTAAAACATGCCACTTTATAAGGCACTTTTACTTTCCATATGTGTTTCCAAGGCCATAAACTGAGTTGAGATCCCTCCTGGTTCAAATCTTTGTATGCTTAGCTGACTGAATACATCCCACTACTGTGTTTTTGCCATTTGAGTGTATCTTCACCCTCATGTAGTCCACTATATTGTTCTAGTGTTTTATAAAATTCAATCATTCTACGCACCTCCCAATCCTGTAGGAATCTTCTGAATATCAGATTCCAACCCCGTGTAGACCATAGTTCCTTCATAGTAACCCCATGTTGTTGATTTAGAGTGTAGATGTCAGGATATAATTGTTTTAGACTTCCAATTCCCAACCAATTGTCCTCCCAAAACAATGTTTTCCTTCCATCTTTCACAATAATACTCAGCTTATCTTTTAAGTTTGGCCACAAATTCCTTATGGATTTCCAGAGACTGACTCCATAAGGAGTATGTACCCCTTTAGTCATCCAAAATCCTTCCTTTTCATATTTTGCCCTAATCACCTTGCCCCATAGTGCTTGCTCCTCTTTTGGAAACCTCCATAGCCACTTCATCAATAGACTTTTGTTTTGCCTTCTTAAATTCCTAACTCCCAGTCCTCCTCCTTGTTTGCTGATAGTCAGAGTCTTCCATTTAACTAAATGGATCCCTTTCTTATCTTTGTTTCCTTGCCACAGAAAGTTTTTTCTCAAAACTTCCAATCTCTTCTCTACACTTGTTGGTAAGGGGAATAAAGACATCATATAGGTAGGAAGTGCATCCAGAATAGAATTGATGAGCACCAATCTGCCTCCTAGAGACAAATAATTGGATTTCCATCTTGCAAGCTTTTTCTCACACCTTTCCAAAACATCATTCCAAATGTCTTTGGACTTGCTTTTTGCTCCCAGAGGCATACCCAAGTAAATGGTTGGAGTTGTTCCAACTTCCCCACCTAAAATATCCACCAACAGTTGTATCCTAGGTACCTCATTTACCGGAAAAATTTGGCTTTTCCTCCAATTAATGTGGAGCCCAGATATAGCTTCAAACAGTACCAGGATAACCCTAAGATGTCTTAATTGACTCTCCTCTGCATCACAAAAAATCAAGGTATCATCTGCATACTGCAGGTGAGTAATTTCCAGCTTGTTTGTTTGAATATTAGCCACATTGAATCCATTAATCCAGTTGTTTCCATGAGCATTCTTCAGCATGTTGTTCAATCCTTCCATAGCTAGTATAAAAAGAAAAGGAGACAAAGGGTCACCTTGTCTCAATCCTCTTTGGGAGGGGGAAAATCCTTCAGGAGATCCATTTATCAAGATTGAGAACCTGACAGTGCTAATGCAGAACTTCATCCAGTTGATCCATTTCCTTCCGAACCCCATTTTTTGTAAGATCCCTAGTAGAAATTCCCAATTTACATGATCATAAGCCTTTTCGATATCTAACTTGCACATTATGCCACGTCTTTTCTCCTTTAACCTAGAATCCAAGCATTCGTTAGCTATCAAAACTGCATCTGTAATTTGTCTGCCTTTAATGAATGCCATTTGATGAGAGTCGACTAGTTTGTGCATCACCTTTTTAAGTCTTTCAGTGAGAATTTTAGAGATCAACTTATAGATGCTGCTGATTAAACTAATAGGTCTGAAGTCCCTTAATTCCCTGGTACCATTCTTTTTAGGAATCAAAGCTACATATGTGGCATTGAAGCTTTTTTGAAACATCTCATGAGAGTGAAAATTCTGAATAGTATCCACAACATCTGACTTAACGACCTCCCAGCACTTGATAAAAAAACCCATAGAATACCCATCTGGACCGGGGGCTTTGTCGATTGCACATAGCTTTAAACATTCAAAGATCTCCTTCTCATCAAAGGGACTTTGCAATGCTTGTTGTTCTTCTACCGTGATAGTAGAACAATTATGCATACTGCAAGAGGGTCTCCAGTTTTCAGTTTCAGAGTAAAGTTTAGTGTAGAAATTTGTGATCTCCCTTTTGATAGCTTCTGGTTCTTCAATAGTCTCCCCTTCCAGTCTTCCACCAACAACTGATCAATGTTGTTATTTCTTCTATGAGCGTTGGCCATTCTTTGGAAAAATTTTGTGTTCCTGTCACACTGCTTGAGCCATAGAGTCCTGGATCTTTGCCTCCAGGCTATTTCTTCCCTTTTAGCATTTTCTTCAAATTCCATGTAAAGATTTGCCCTTTTGATCTTTTCCTCTTCATTCAGACCTCTTAGCTGTTGGATTGCATCCAATTCAGCTATTTGATGCAGTATTAAGTTTTTCCTTATCTCCAAATTGTCGTAATTGCTTTGACTCCATTCTTTCAATCTCCTTTTGAGTTCTTTGAGTTTACATGCAAGAATGTAGTCGGGACTGCCTTCAAAAATAAAAGAAGTCCACCAATTTCTAACTCTATCAGTGAAGCCTTCAGTATCCAACCACCAATTCTCAAATTTGAAGTAGGATTTCTTCTGTTCCCATTTACCGCATTGTAACAGTAATGGTGTATGGTCAGAACAAACTCTAGGTAAAATTTCTTGTTTGATGTTCGTAAAA
>MU767239.1:54033-65343 GCA_026770625.1 Nicotiana glauca
CCATCTGCATGTGTCCATTGTCCCCTGGAAAGTCAATCTGTGCACTTTCTTCTTGTATATTTGCCATGGCATCAACGTAATTATCTACTTCTTCCTGAACCACCATTTGATTTTGCTCTTGAAAATGGGAAGGAGAATCTACCCATATTTCTTTGTGGATGTTTCCAGAACTGCGTGGAGACTCCAACATAGCAAAGTTAATGGCTTCAACTTCAATTGCAAGTGGGTCCAATATATTAGATGTGTCAATATTGACTTGGGCTTGATTAAAGATTTGGGCTTCAGTAAATAAAACTGAGCCCACCTCATTAAATAAAACCGAGTCCTTCTGAACATAATGTTTTAACCTATCTCTAAAAGTTTTGGGTTGCTTAGTTGGCCCAATACCTAAACCCTTATTATTAACTCCCCCCTTATTACTGCCAGATATCCCCTCCCCCTTATCCACCTTTACTTTCAAATTAGACACATCTTTTGAGGAGCCCACGTGCTCTCCCCCTTTTATACCACAGCTACTCCTTCTAACCTCTGAGACATAGGGCTCTATTGCCCTGTGGTCTTTGACCCTTCCTGTATCTTCTTCGCCTCCCGGAAGAACCATCGTCGGCGATTCACACCAGATGGGTATGATAAAGATTAACCCATTTTCTACAATCATCACTTCCTTCGGGACATCTGTACCATTTCCTTTAACTTTAATTCTCGCCCATTTTAAATGGTTCTTCAGCTTTGTCTCTTCCTCTGTTTCCAGCCAACCTCCACAATGGTCTCCAATGACTTTGAAGACTTTTTCCGTCCAGAAGTGCAGAGGAAGACCCATTGCTCTTATCCAGATCTCCTTTTTTTGTTGATTGTCTGAGCAGCAACCGGCAATCGGCGACCACCAATCCAGATGAAATTTTGCTCGTTTCCATCTCCACTCTCCTATCAAGATTTGTTCTGCCATATATTTTGTTGGAAATTCAAAGAGAAAGTGACAGCCCCCCATCTCGTAAATGTTAACACCGAATGAGTTTTTCCAGGTGCTCACTGACCACCTTCTGATATCCGCTAGTGTTGGCTTTTCGTCCAGGTCTTCCTTAAAATTTCCAACCAAACATCTTCCCAGCAGTCCATTCTCAGCCATAGCATCTCCTCCAGATAAGAAGATTCTGTTGTTGCTGGTTTTAATCAAGACTGCATTGGATTCTCTCGTTTGCCATTTACTGGTTCTTACAGAAGCTGCAAAGGAAATATTGGGATCCGAGACTCTGGGAGCATTTGTAGTAAAAGCTGTTTTGTATTCATTTATGAAGCGGCTTATCTTAAATGCAATATCCTTCCACCCTGCATTAATGTAATTTCTGGAATAATAATAACAGATCTTCTTTCTCCCTGTACTGAAACGATACTTATAAATCTTCCAAACTTGTTGGTTTTCCTTGCGCAGAAGAAGTTTGATTGTTCTTCCTTTAGTTTCCATCTTCTTACATAGCTATCTGCATCTCTTGACGCTTCTTGCAGCACGAAACACAGCCACTCCATTGTCTTCCTGCTGAAGGTAGTTCTACGCATCAAATTGCGGCTCCTTTCCACCCATTCAAACCAGATTTCAGCCCTTGAAATGAGTCTGGTGATATCGTAGGATTTAAAGCCCACAGCAAAGTAAATCCTGTCTAGCCCCATAAAAAACAGCAACTGTTAATTAAGACAGAAAAAACTGAAAGCTGTCGCCCGGAGAACAGAAAAACTATTGGTTGTTGCCAGAAAAGAAAAAGCATTATCCATTTTCATAACAAATAGCTCATTGAAACAGTCAGGTTTTGAAGGATTCATTAGGGACAAGTACACTATGTTGCCTGAAACACGGGAAAGAATGATGGCTACAGAGGTCACTGCATCTTGGAGGTAAATTATCCATCCTTTTGTTTTTTTTAAAGAGATGACATGTTAAACTTTTCTCTTTCTGACATGAATGAGATTTTAGTCTTGCTCTTGTTAGTTGTTCATCGTTGTACCATGTTTCATTTCTTCTCATTGTTGATCGTGTTGTGAACCTGAAATTGGTTCATGTAGGTACTCTTTTGAATCTCTCTCAAGTCTTCCCTTGAAGCCTCTGTATTTCACAGAGAGATACATGGATGTGAAGGAGGTCTTGCTTAACACATTCTTCGGCCCATCTAAGGGAGGAGTATACAGCCCTTCTGTTCAAGCCACACTTTATGAAATGGCAAAGGCTGTTCTTGGAAGGTCTTCTTCTCGAATTCTACTCATAAGATGCTTTCCTAGCAGGCTAGCACACATACAAGAGAAATGAAACCTCTAAGATGCTCTATTTGCTTCTTCAAGTTTCATAATTGCTATGTGTCCTTATGTTTGTTTTGGCATTATTCCTTCAGGTTTCCGGACATTTCATTCATTCAGTTGAAGATGCCAAATCTGCATTTTCTGCCAGTCAATTTGTCAAGCAAAGATAATCCAGTTATTGTTAAAGTAAGTTTCTCTCCCCTCATTCACTGGATTGCTGTGTGCTAAAATGCAGTGAATTTGACTGCCAAGTTATTTTCGAACCCTGTAAGGTGAAATTTATCTGGCAAGATCTTGTTCAAAACTGAACCGATTACCATGAGAAAAGATGGGTCAATTATTTAAACCTCCTCTCAAGCTTACCAAAACCAAATAAAACTTAATTTGGGAGATACTTTAAGCTTCCCCTCTGTAGCAACAGAAGCAGACATTGTCAAGTTTGAGAATAATTTGACCAAAATGGCGTCATTGACGTGTGCTGATTCTTTAAGCAGTTTTGAATGATATATACAGCCTACATATAAATCTAAAAGGAAAGTACATTTGCCAAAGGGAAGAAAAGAAAGACGAGAAGACCAATGGAGAAACTGAGTTGTTTTAAGAGAGGGCAAGACGGACTGGGTTAGAAGGGGGACGGAAGGGTCTAAGAGCCAAGGGAAGGCAAAGCTGATGGGGAAAATGAGTAGAGGAGTTATGGCTGGGCTCGGGAAGGGGAGCGATCATGGTAAGAGAATTGGTGGAGCTGGGATAGAAGATTCTGAGTGATAAGATCCAATTTTTATTTATCTTAAACAGAAATTCGAAGTAGATGTGCAAAATCAAAAAAAAAAAAAAAACATCAAAGTTGATGCTTAATAGATGCACAAAAGCTAGAGTAGCCTACACTGGCTAAGAATAAACTTCAACGACACGTGGATGTTCTCTTTACCTGCTTTGGATAAATGCTGCTGTAACTTTTTCGAAGCATTGAAACATGTCGTTACTGGAGGGGCAGCTTGCACGGATTTGCCTAGCAGAGGGAAGAGAGGGTGGTTTGCCAATATTGTCAAAGGGATGGGGCCGGGGGGTGGGGGATTAAGGGCTGTAGGGTAACTTGTGATTCCCACACGTCCCTCATCTGAATATTACCAATCCACATTCTCAATTTAATAAAAACTTACCGCATCATGCAAAATCGCGGTGGTACAGTATCAACATGTTTGAAAGAGGAGAAGCTAAAGCGGTGGGTACAGTTTGATGCCGCGTAAATGATTCTCGAGTTACATATCTTTAATCATGTATTATCCAGTTGATTCAAAATTTCAAGTTTTATTGCTGCACTGCATTCATTCAGTCATAAAGTTATGCCACTATAATTTGATCTTCTTGGGAACTATATACCTCTGATCATGTTCTTTTGAGCTTGAATCAATGGCTAATATATAATCCGTTAATGACCTTTCAGTTTGATAATGATGTTTATTTGCCGACGGATGAACCGCATGGTACCATTCAGGCGACTCTTAATCGTATTCGGTCAAAGATGTGAAATACTGCTGATCAAAAATGCCCATGATGCTCATTTCTTACATTTAAGTTGTTACACCTCAAAGCAACTTAAGGGAACCTGGAAAGAAGCAACAATGTTACATGGTTCTGATTCTTCTAATCTGCTGTACACGTAAAATATGGGTGTGTAATTTTCTGAATCTTCGTGTAAAATAAATAAGTGATAATTGTTTCTCAAGTTGTTGGACTTAGGGGTGTGCATTCGATTTATCGATTCGATTTTGACCCTTATCGATAATTACTTATCGATTATTGATTTGTGCATATGCTTATCGTTATCGTTTCAATAAGGTTTCGATTTTTTCGATTTCGATTTATCGATTTTGGGGGCTTATCGATTCGGTTATCGATTACACCAATAAGAAAATTTTCGGGATTCCACGGAAAGTATATTGTTATAAACGTGCCTAACTAATATGGACAAAAAGAAGCTAAAATAAGAGGAACATCATTTATAATATAAAAATTGTGTCAACAAGCACATGCAATAAAACTAAAGTAAGGGATCAAATGTATGCCACTAACACTCCAACGGTATAAAAAAAACAAAAAAAAATAAAACACATCATCACGGCTAATTCTGTTTTCCATTAATTTGAACTCCATTCCCTTGATTTTTAAATATAATCATTCCTTAAATGTGGTAGATGAAATAATAGGGTAATGGACTTAGGGTAAAGGAAAGTGTATAGATTAGGGAAAATAATATTGTATCGCCGCTTTCAAGATAGTAGCGGAATATATATACATTCTGTATGTTATATTAATCTACACAGATAGGTAATTACTCATTTAATAAGTGTCTACAGTCTAGAGGTGTGCATTTGATTTATCGATTCGATTTTGACCCTTATCGATAATTACTTATCGATTATCGATTTGTACATATGCTTATCGTTATCGTTTCAATAAGGTTTCGATTTTTTTGATTTCGATAACAAATAATCGATTCAATTTATCGATAAACCGATTCGAATGCACATCCCTAGTTGGACTTCATGATTTATCCTTATGATGTAATTGGTAATTTGGCTAAAAGAAAAGCCTCCCCACCTGGATATAGATAACTATTTAATATAATTCGGCCTCTTGTTTAAGTTGTGTTGGTCATGCACTTAATTATGATTATGTAACATTACTTTGCTCTAAAAAGAGGGTAACGGGGGAGAAGTATTTTGTACTTAAACGATTCAGCGTATTAAGGCTATACCAAAATGATTCAAATTGTGTCGATGCAATGTTTTATTATGATTTTTTAATTCTTTTTTCACCTTAAGTCCTTTACAAGGTAGGGAATTAAACCTTTTCCGATAAGTTGAAAATTTAGGTAGTCAACCAATTGAGCTACTAAGATTCTTGATTTTATTTTTTATTTTCTTTATATTACATACCAACTAATCTACTAAGATTACTCTTGTTGTTTTCCTTTCTAATTTTCTTTTGTTACATTGGGCATATGGGAAGGGGAAATTAGGAGGGAATTATGAGGTGGGAAATTAGAAAACAATAAATACAAGGCTTAATTTATTAAGTTATTTCTATGAAATGCTTTTTGAAAATTGAGCAGTATTAAAAACAATTTATTATTTAATAGTCTAGTTGAAAGTAATTAATTATATAGTCTTAAATTTCTAAAGTGATAATATTTTTGAGCTAAAACGACAATTAAAGTAGGATGGGGAAGTATTTTTTAATCATATAACATGGGAAAAATATAACCTGTTATATTACTTTTTGTATAGTTTAAAATATTTAATCTTATTCAATTAAATTTCGAACATTAGTCAAATGATTTTCACCAGAAGCGAATATGACAACTAATTTGAGTTAGAGAGCTTAAAAAAAAAAAAAAAAAAAAAGAGTGGCGCTCACATATAATATAATAAAAATTAAAAAGTCAGCATCTTACGTGTCATTTGTGTCAGCGTGATTGAGACACAAATTCAGTCGAAACTCGAAAGTATTCATATTGGTCTGTCTGATGAATCTAGTCCTGGAACAAAGCAAAGAGAGGAGAGAAACAAAAAACTCTTTAAATTCTTCATCTACCTTGTCGGTTTTATATTTTACAATATACATAAAAAAGGAACGGAGAATTGAGAACAATTTCTCCATTTCCTCTTCCTTTCCCTTCCTCCAAGCTAGCATTAAAAAATTGAAAAGAATTCTGTTTGGCATTACTTCGTCTTCAAAGTAATAAGAGGAAAGCCAGGAATCTTCCTCTTCATTTTCTTGTTCTACAACTCGGGTTTTAGACTTTGTGCATTTTTTGACCTTCTAGATACCTTTTTTTTTGTTTCCCCATTTTTATTTCACATCCGATTTTTCTTTTATATAAGAGGGTATTTGATGTTCTCTTCTCCCTACAAAATTAAATTACAAATTGTGCAGTAATACAGTTTGGGTACTTCTTTGTTTTGTATTAAGGGAAATTGGATCTGCTATTTCTTGATTTTATTTCATAAAGTTGTGATTTTTCTTTGGAAATTGGATACGAACATGGCTGAAGGGGGGGAAAAGACAAATGTGGTAGTAATTGGGGGTGGAATTGGTGGCTCCCTTGTTGCTAAAACCCTTCAAAATGAAGCTAATGTTTCATTAATTGACGAGTAAGCATTTCTATCACTCTTTACTGATTTTTCATAGCTTGTAAATCAACGTGAATTTGCAAAGGTTTTAGCTTAGTTAGTAGTTTAGTGGTTGACTCCTCGTAGGAGATCACGGGTTCGAGCTGTGGAGCCAACCTCCTGCATTTCTGTAGGGCAAGGCTGCCTACAATAGACCCCTGTGGTCCGACCCTTTCATGGAACCCACGCTTAGTGCACCGGCTGCCCTTTAGTGGTTTAGCGGTTGATTCCTTCAAAATTCTTCCTTTTTATCATGACTGCTTATTTAAGTTTTTTTTCTTATTAGTTGATTGTGTTTAGATTAACTGAATGCATGAAATGTGAACAGGAAAGAGTATTTTGAGATCACATGGGCAAGCTTAAGGTCTATGGTTGAGCCAGCCTTTGCTAAAAGATCAGTCATTTCTCACTCTGAATACCTTCCTCACGCGAAAATCGTTGCATCAGCTGCAGTTGACATCACAGACACTGATGTATTGACAACACAAGGCGGCCGAATTCGGTATGACTATCTTGTTGTTGCCACTGGTCATACACAAAGGAGTGCTTCGACGAAAACTGAGAAGATCAGTCAATACCAAGCAGGTATTGGTTCAATCTCATTCAATGTGATTACTTTTTGTGTTCTTTCATAGAACTCAAAAATTTCTGTGTAACTAGTTTTATTTTAAGACACTAACCTTATGGTAAAGGGAGCCTTGGACCAACGGTCAAGTTATCTCCGTGTGACCTATAGGTCACAGGTTTGAGCCGTGGAATCAGCCATTGATCCTTGCATTAGGGCAGGCTGCCTACATCACACCCCCTTAGGGTGCGGCCCTTCCTTGGACCCTGCGTGAACGTGGGATGCTTTGTACACCGTGCTGCCCTTTTACACTAACCATAAGGAGTTCTAGGGTTTTCTGATAGGTTCTTGAAGACTCAATGATGATGTATTGCCATCACTTAACAACTTGTCTTACTTACAATATCATAGCTTTGAGTATGCACAATTCCCTTCTTTTAGCTTTGGGAACCGAGAGTGGCTGAAAGAAATTCTTATCTCTGTTGTATTAGCACGGCTGGCTGGATGTTAGCTGTAGATAACCATATATTACTTCTTGTATACACTTGTATACTTGGCTTAAATCCACAACGCTGAAGTATTTGAAAAGGAGGATGCCTTTACCTATGAACGGCTGAATTATCGTGGAAGAGTTGAGTAATACAGATCAAGCTTTCCGTTGTTCATAAGACCAGGCTGAAATTATGTTTCATGGTATATATAACTTGTGCGTAACTCTTCTTTCTTGGTTTACAGAGTATGAAAAGATAAAGGCTGCTAATTCCATATTAATAGTCGGAGGAGGGCCAACTGGTGTGGAGCTGGCTGCTGAAATTGCTGCTGATTTTCCTGCTAAGAAGGTGACACTGGTGCACAGGGGATCAAGATTGTTAGAATTTATTGGAGAAAGCGCCAGCAAAAAAGCACTGAATTGGCTTACTTCAAAGAAAGTTGAAGTCATCTTGGGGCAATCTGTCGATGTAAACTCTGCATCAGATGGTGTTTACAAAACATCAGGTGGAGAAACCATAGTTGCTGATTGCCATTTTATTTGCATCGGAACACCATTTGGTTCAGCATGGCTAAAAGAAACTATCTTGAAGGATAGTTTGGACAGTCGTGGAAGGCTTATGGTTGATTCAAATTTGAGGATCAAGGGTCACACCAATATCTTTGCTATTGGGGACATCACTGATATTCCGGTAAGTGGATGAAACCTTCTTTAATGTCTATAAACCTTGGTTTCATCCCAGTAAAGCTTTAGATGTTAGCACCCCTCTCCCATGATAAATATGATAAAGTATACTTCAACAACTTCTGTCTATGGGTCCTCTGTTCCCGATTCCCCTTCTTCATAGTCATAGCCAAGGCCTGGCACTAGAACTTCAATGATTTACTTTTTCTGAGAATGTAGCAGTAATAAATGATGAATTAGAAGTAAGCTCTTTCTATTCCGAATCTCCATTTTCCCTTATTTTAGTAAAAAAGAGAAAGAAAAAGAGTGTTGGATGTCCACTTTTGTCATCATAACACAACTTACCTATATTTGATATACGGTGTTTATAGAGCGAACAAGATGTCAAATCTATTATGGTACCTGCTAATACTACTTAAGTACTTGAATTGCAGCTTTAGGAAACGTGATGGAAGTATCGCTATCTCCAATGCATTTCAGTAGTAACTCTAACTGCTTGCTAATATAGCTGCAGCTATTTGTTCATTGTTACTTTTCCTTCCTCTCCTTGTATAGAAAAGCCAATGCTGGTAACTAGACTTGGCTAATATGCACATATGCAACTGGATAACTATTAGGCCAAAGCTCCAATAGATCGTATTAGCTCTTACGCCATAAGATGCATGTTATTTGCAAGACGTCCTTACTTTGTGACGGTGAAATTCAGGAACTTAAACAAGGATATTTGGCTCAAGAACATGCAAAGATAGCTGCCAAGAACATCACGTTGTCAATAAAAGGAGTAGAAAATGATCACAAATTGGCCGTGTATAAGCCATCCACTAAGGCATTGGCTATAGTTTCTCTAGGGAGAAAAGAAGCAGTGGCCCAATTTCCTTGTTTGTCAATCGCTGGACGCGTTCCAGGCATGATAAAATCTGGGGATCTCTTTGTTGGAAAGACGCGGAAGGGACTTGGTCTACAGCCTGATGTTTAGTTGTCTCCTATATCTGGAAATATGTGTGCTGTAAAAGTTAAACGGTTTCATATTTGTTTGTTTGTTTGTTTAGATTGTTCTTTTAAGTGGTGTATTCAGTTAGATGGTTCTTACTATATTCTTTCTCTTCTCACAGCTTCCTGGATATTCAATGCATAAGTGAATTGGGACAATGCATATGTTAGTTTCTTTTAACTTATGTGATGCCCTGAGAGTGTGGGTTAGTGCTTTTAGACTGATTCTAAAGATTTTTGTGAGGGAAAATGAAAAAAAACAAAGAACTTATGTTACTATCTGTATTATCAAAATCAATACATATTACATGTATAAACTCTACTTGACCCCAAAAAAACAAATGAATGTTGCAAATGTCTTCACAAGTCTCAAACTTAAGGACATCCTTGTACAAAGTTTACTATTATGTACTTTTATCTAATGTTGTTATTTCAGATTCAAAACAGCGCAAGATTTTGAAACATTCCTTGAGTTTCTTGTAGCAGCTGTCGTGGCTGATAATGGGAATTCAGTTCCCTCTCTCTGTTGGCCATTTCATTAAACAATTTTTTTCCAATCTCAAATGACACAAAAGCATCAATAGCACCATATTCAACTTGCTCATAGCTTAAATTCTCAGCATCCCACTGACTCAAAGTAACATCTTCTGGCTTTTCCATTACTTTCCCAATTACTGCTTTCGCCATTCTTTTCAAACCCATCTTTCCATACACATATTCTCCATAATACAACAATGCAAGTCGGTTCATATCCATAGTATTCGCCACAAAAAGCCCGTGATCACACATTAATTTCTCAGCATCTCCATCAACCCCAACACCAACGAATGTGAAATTAGGGTTACTTAGAAATTGCGCGAGGTATCCGGGCATGAAATCTTTGTGTAGGAGTTGAAAAAGAAGGCAACGTCGGCCTACACTAGCAACTGGTTGTTTGTCTTTTGGATTGAAATACGGTAGCCACTCGATATCGAGACCAATAAGGAGCTTGTGTAGTCTTCGCCTATGAGTATGAACAGTGTATAAAATCCAGTCATTAACCACGACTGCATTCTTGGTTACAGTAACCTCTATTTGGTCGCCGTAGAAAGAAACTCTGTACACTTCAGCCATTGATAAACAATACTAAAGCAGACAACTTTTGTTAATATGGAGTGCAACTTGTGGAATGGAATGAATAAGGGCTTGTGTATATAAGAATTTTAGTTAAATGGGAGTTCTTTGCTATAATAATTTATAATTTACTTGCCTACTTAAAATGGGATTCGGAATTGTTTTCCTATTTTGTCTTGGTTTTTTATTTGGCGTCAAGAATGTTAAACGCGCAATCAAAATAATGTCTGCCAGGTAAAAGGAATATTTTACTCGTCTACTAGGTAAAAGGAATATTCACTCGTATTTGGTGTTTAGAATAGTCTAATCTATCTTTACAGAATAGGAGAAGCAAAAGCATTACAGTAAGATAAGTGTCTTAACCACAAAAAGTCAAGTGATATTGTTAAGACAAAATAAACTACTTTTGTAACTATTTTTTTTTTTAAATTTTAAATTTTGAATTAATTGGTTACACTACTTGAATTAATAAATATAGATATCTTATAATTATCAATAAAAAAATATTCTACTCATTCAAGTTGGAGTTTTAAAATTATTTTATAATAAATAAAAAATAACAAAAAAAAAATCTACCAATTTAAATTAGAGAGTAATTTCTTCCTAATATAGTAGTAGTAATAGTAGGAAGAGGAGGAGGAGAAGCAAAAGCACTACATTAAGACAAGTGTCTTAACCACAAAAAGCCAAGTGGCGTTGTTTCTATCTATCTATATATTATTAAAAGGAGAGGAAAAAGCTCTATCCTTAAGCCAAGTGGCAGCCTAAAAAAATGACACATGGCATAATTGGTTACTAATTAGTTATTTAGTTTATAATTAGTTATTGGTTACTTATTTTTGAATTTAAATATACATAAAAAATGAAAATAATAAAATACAATAAAAAACAAATATATATATATATATATATATATATTAATCCCCAAAACAAATAAATATAGATATCTTATAATTAAATATAATAAAAAAATAAAAAACAAATATATAAAAAATAACTACCATTCA